>WWET01000587.1:152239-166324 GCA_011038615.1 Limnodynastes dumerilii
TGTCCCATTCACCTGCTTCATGGCTCATGGGCCAGTTTACATAAAAGGTTTGCTGGAGCGCAGGATAAAATTGAGTGGTACTTAGAGCCCATTATCTGCAATGATGTAGCAGAAACCTTAATTTCAATTGTACCATTGCTAACAGCTTTTCAATTGTGAATATATACATCCGGAAGGGTTACCATGTCAAATGGTCTTATTTCAACAAGGTACCCATTGTGCATAGGGTTAGGCTGTGGATCAAGAAGGGTTAGGGTTACGCTCTGGAGAGGGGAGAGTTAGACTACGGAGAGCAAGGATTAGGGTTAGACTCCGAAGATGGGAGGGTTAAGGTTTGGCTGCAGGATGAGGATGGTAACAGTTAGGGGAGGGTTGGGTTTAGGCTGGCGGACATGGGGGTTTAAGGTTAGGTTAACAGAAGGGGACGTTTAGGGGAAAATCCTACCTGATGCCGTTGGACTAATTGGATACTGGTTTCCTGCAGTCTCCACAATATTTTCGTTGGAAAAAAGAAAAACCCACAACTGTCACGGAAGCAATGGCTGAATATGTTGTGTCACAAATGTAGCAGATGGAGTAGCCATCCAGCATTTATTGTTTCTCACAAAGAATGGAGTGATTCTTATCCAAGGTGGCTCTCTTCCCTATACCCTAAATGAGAAAAGTGGCTTGTGTCATGTAAGTAATCCTTTCCTTCCACACTAACTTGTCAGGACAGTAGAAATGACTGCTTGTAAAAAATATCTTTATATTTCTTTACCTAAAGAAAGATAAAGTATCCAACATAAATATGTATAAAAATGAAGAAAAGTTGTAATTATCTTCAGTTTAGAGGACTTTGTTCGTTATCATCAAGTTCTAACGCACCTAAGTGAAATAGGATTAGTGGGCCGTATTCAGAGAACCGTTTTCACAGCGATGTCCGTGCGTATTTTTAGGTACATTTCAACTGCGCATGCGTAGTAACTTTATTTATGTAGTTCACGTAGAGTATGCGTGCGGAGGTGTAAATCGCACGTGGGCACTCGTAAGTCACAGAAAACCCATCTGTGTGAGGGGAGTGTCGGGTGTTGCCTTGCTACATCCGTGCGAATAATTGTGTTCTTTTCTCGGACGGATCTCTGAATACGGCCCAGTATTTGTATATTATATATAATTTATTTAGGATTGCATTTGCATTGATCTTGAGCTCACTTGACCAAGGTTGGGTATCTATTCTAAGTTCCCTAGGGTGTGCTGGGTATTTAGACGAATAACAGAAGTTGGAAGGCCTTATGTAGGATCTGCTCATTGACTAAACAGGAACTTGACTGGACTGGAACTAGACTGGGCTGGACTTGGAACCAGGACTAGACGGGACTCAGCTTGGCTGGAGAAGCAGGCTTGATGTAGCTGAATAACAATACAAGTTAATGCAGCTTGGCTTGGAAAGTAGGCTTGATTTGAGAAGCAGCTAACTGGCACTTCAGTGTTAATGGAGCTAAGCTTAAAAAGCAGGCTTGATTAGAGAAGTAGCTGAGCTTGGGAAAGCAGGCTTGATACTGCTTGGAGAAATTGACTCCTCTTGCAAGGAATTCAGGAACCAGGTAACAAGTAAACACACAAGTTGTTCTGGCACTGTTTAACAGTGCTCTGGGTTTAAATAGTGCACCCCGGGCAGGGATTGGTAACTCCTGTCATGTGACCGTTAGAGCCAGGATCCGATTGGCTGACTCAGATCATGTGCGGTTTCCAAGATAGCGGTGCCCATGCACTGGGGACCGCCGCCAGCTTGCGCCAAAACGCAATTCCTAGGAGCCCGGCAATGCTGGTTATGACCAGATAGGGCAGCTGAGTGACGTCCCCTGATGCGGTAAGTACCGTGGTTTGTGACAATATTCCCCCTTTTACGGGTGGCCCCCAGACACTATTGATGAGCCTTTGGAGAGAACCTCGAATGGAGCTTCAGAGCCGATGAGATGATTTAGATAAGGATGTCCTTACTTTTTTCTAATTTTTAACGAAGGACCAAAGAAAAGTTTCAGAAGCTGGAACAGATGCAGCCAAAACAGACATGGAGGCTGATACCCTTGGAAGGAGGTCTGTGTCTGAGGAATAAAGATTGAAAGCTAACGACTCAGGATAGGTACATTGAGCAGATTCGGTCCACAGAAGTAGTCTCCATTGGAGTGGTTCAGTTACTAATGATTTTCTAGGAGACTTCACAGAACTGACAGAAGCCTCACAAATGGGATCATTGATAAAATCTTATTGATAGACTCAATATTGGTTAAAAATTCTTAGTTAGAGGAGATGAGGTAAATTGTTGACTTTACAATTTTTAGACTTTGGGTGACATTGAATTTGGACCTCTGCTGGATTCATACAAATTTTAGGTTTCAAAAGGATATACTTGGATTTTGACTTTGGACAAGTTCTGCTGCACAGCGATTTAATACCCGGAACTGATTCAACAAGAATTGGCAGCTTTCTAAATAATGATATCCTGGTATACAGAGTATTGTAAAGGAAGACCATTTTTTTTTTAAATAGAGTTGAAGGGTAACTTGCTTAAGACACTTTTTGTAGCAGGAGGCACCCCACGAAAGAACTTAGGAAGAGGACTAATCAATGTGGGGATTAAGAAGCAGCAACCAAGGTAGCCAAGCACGAGTGGAAAACTGATCTCTGGAAGAATCAAGAAGGAAATAGTCTCAGACACAGGACAGGTTTGACGGATAATGGTTCCTCCTGGAATGTGGCTTCCATTTACTATATTAAGGCAAATGGGTGGAGTAATAATTTCTGTAGGAATAGCAAAATCTTTCACAACTTTGGCAGAAATAACAGCTGCTCCAGATCCAGGAGAGCAGAAAGTCCTTTGAGAGTGCACAAGACCTGATTCGCACTTAAGAATCTGCGGGTTTTTAGGTCCTTATATATAGGAAGGGTTATACTGCACATGCGTAGTAACTTATATAGGCAATCTATGTCAGACTTAGGAACAGGACTGCTGTGAATCACCACTACAAACCTATGACTTAATTCAGACTTAAGAAGGGGTGTGGCAGGAAAAATGAAGAATAAAGATTAGAAGATTGGGTGGAGGGAGGCATTTAAATGGGCACAATTAAGCAGTTACATTCTAAAATAGCCAACCTACGCACACAACTAAGAACCTAAAGATAAGGTAGCCCTAAGGCATTTGTAAGTCGCTTAAGAACCTAAAAGCCAGGGTTGTGCCGAGGGAGTCACCTTGCTACTAGTTGTGTATAGTTAAGAACCTGATGCTTTCTTAAGTGTGAATCAGGTCCTAAGAGAGGAAAGTTGTTATACCTGGGCAAAACCATGTTGATTTCAGGGGAAGTTAAGTTAATTGTATTCTTTGCACGCATTGATTTACCTTTGAATTGCTTACTGCACACAGATAGTAACCAGCTTTACATTTATACTGTTATTTAGACTTGGGCTAGGTAACATCACCTCTCAGCTCTAATACTGTTTGCAATAGATGAAATATGGCTCCCCTGCAATGGTTTAGCCCAGGAGTAACTTTCTCTCCTAATTTCAAGCTTCTTCTTAAGTTTGAATCAGACCCACACTCTCTATTTAGTGAGGAACGATCAGCCATTCCTAATCTGACCTCCTGAACGTCAGATAGGTCTGCCTGTTTTCTAAGGCATTTAGGACATACTTGGAGAAAGTGGTTAACGTCGCCACAATACAGACATAATTTACCCTTTATGCGACATTCACTTTCCTCAGGTGTCAGACAGGTTCTACCTAGTTGCATAGGTTTTTCTGGCAGAGGGCTTGGAGACCAGGCACAAGGATATCAAACTTTGAATGCTGAGGCCTTTTCCTTTCCAGACCATGTTCTCGGAGGCAAAGGTCATCGCTCAGAGATATGAGCTCATGCAAGGTGGTGGGTATATTAATAGTGGCCAGTTCATCTTTGATGCAGTCAGCTAGACCCTGGCAGAAAGTTTCAATCACTGCTTCCTCATCCCAAGCTAGCTCAGACAAGAGTGTCTGAAACTGGACCACATATTGCCTCCACTAATAGATTACCTTGACGCAGTCAGAGGATGTCTGATGTGGCTGAAGTGGTATGACCGGGTTCATCAAAAATTTTCTGAAGGTTGCCAGAAAATTTCCAATATTTGAAAGTAGGGGATCTGACTTTTAACAAAGCTAAAAGGGCCAGGACAAGGCTTGACTGGCCTTTTACCGTGGTTTGTGACACTAACTTGCCTTCATTGACGACTAAAGTTCTGACCTCTAACTACCGAAATGACCATTGCAATCACACTGCAGTTCTTAACAGCTTCAGCAGGGAGGGAAATGAAGCAGTCCACTGAAACTAGTAGGAGCAATGCAATGGCAATAAAAAAGGAACGTAAATGCACTGGTCCAAATTCACAAAAAGTTATACCCAGGGTGCTTCTATAACCATAAAAAAAAATTCTGGTCACCCTGGTAACCTGAAACCCACGGTTTGTCAAGCCCAAGGGTATGTGCAGAGATGTTGCATAAAAACTCACGGGTCAGGAATAGTGAATGTTTGTTACGGTGGAACCACCTACCAAGGCACACAATCACAGTGCCTGATGTTCACAGGAGCCCCTGATGATGAGGTCAGGCTGGGCTGCAAACTACTAGCTATCATATAATGGCAGGGAAATTACTAACTGCACATTGTCTGGGTGGGACCAGAAACAAAGTGGATACCCAAAAGAGGTGTGAAGTGGAAACACACTACACAGGAAAAGGGACAAGTAGTGTGAGATGGAATATACGCTATAACAGAATGTGCACTAATGTATATTTACAAGGCGCAAATTGGGAAAAATCGCAGTAAATCGCGTGAATTTGCAGTGAATATAACATCACTGTATTCACTAAAGGTAAACACACGTGAGTTTGAGCCGCTGAAAATTCACCCTCTCTAAAATCGCCACTGATTTTTCCAATGTTAGACATACAACTCACTGTATTCACAAAGGTCGATTTCTCAAACTCACAGTGAAATCGCCATGAAATCGCCGTTTTACAAATCGCCCTTGGCTCCCTGCGAATTGGGTCAAAATCACCATGTTAAGTGCCTACAGCCATATGTGTCCTATAAAAGGAAGGCCTTAATCAAAATCAGATGTGTTGATTTTCACATTTATGATGGAGGGAGGTTTTGCAATAGTGCACAGTGCTCTGATTAATGCTGGGATAGCTGTCCTTGTGGCAGTTACACATAGGAGTGAGGGGGAGAGTGACCATCACCAGCCCCAGGTTCTGCGCACACGGCGCATCATACACCATCCTCATGTGTTTCATGTGCGTATGGACCTGGACTCCCTGTCTGACCAGGAGGTTGTGCAGCTCTTTAGGCTGAACAGAGCTAACCTGAGCATCTATGAGCAGGTGAGAAGGGATTTGGACCCACCAACAACTAGGGGTCATGCATAATCTGGGATGCAAAAATGAATGGCTGTCCTCCACTTTCTTGCTACTGGCTCCTTCCAGGCTGCCACTGGGAGAGTGGTTGGGCTGTCACAGCCGAGTTTTTCCCGGTCACTTATCTCAAGTGTTAAGTGTACTTAAAAAGCTTGTGCCAACATATCAGCTTCCCTAGCCAGTAGTCACAATGGCGAGCTCAGAAGATGGCATTCTAAAGTATCTCAGGATTCCCCAATGTTCTGGGTGCTATAGATTGCACTCACATACCGCTGGGAGCACCTAAGCAGCGAGCTCATATATATATATATATATGAACAGGCATTATTACCATTCCCTCAATGTTCAGTTGGTCAGTGATGCTAACATGAGAATTGTGAGTGTTTTTGCTGGCTACCCTGGGTCATGCCATGACTCCTTTATTCTGAGGCAGTCATCCTTGTATACTAAATTTGAACTTGGTCTAATGCCTGAAGGATGGCTGCTGGGTGAGTGTTGTTTTATATTTATCTTCATGTATAAAGTTTCATTTGAACGTGCACTTATGTTTTTTTTTTCTTTTCTCCATAGGGGGCTCAGGATATGGGTGTCGACCCTGGCTGGTAACCCCACTACTGAATCCACAAACTCCTGGGCAACACAATTATAATGCAGCACACATTGCTACTAGAGGAGTGATAGAACGCACCTTTGGGTTTTTAAAATCTAGGTTTAGGTGCATTGATAAATCTGGTGGCGTGCTGCTTTATTCTCCTGCGAAGGTTGCAGAGATTGTGCTTGTGTTGTCTCCTGCATAATGTCACCCTTAATCAGCAAGTTCCCAACATTATAGCAGTTAAAGACACCATGCAAGACGCCCCTTTACCATCGGGAGATGTGTTTTCTACTGTGGGGGGAGGCAGAATAGGGAAAGTGTAATTCTGAATACCTTTTCATATAAGTACATAGGGAAATGGTAGATGTTTACATATGGTGTATAAAGGTGTATTCTAAGCAATATAAAAATAATTTAGTGTATTCCCATACCAATATGTTTTATAAAAAGTTAATTATCTAATAATATGTTACTTATAATAATAATGGTGGAAAAAATATCCTTGATTACTTTTTAATCAAGACAGAACGACAAAATATGCTAGTAATTTAGCATCAAGAGAAGCAAAACGTTTTTGTATTAAATAAAGGCACATTATTCATTTGTACACATACATTGACCAACAATATATTGTAATATATAAAAAAAAATTTCCTTAAGGAATGTCTTGTTGGTGTGGTGGGGTGTTGGCGGCCTAGGCGTGGTCCATACTCGTGTCAGCGGATGATGATGATACAGAAGGTAAGGTCTGCTGTTGTTGTTGTTATGCTACTTGTTCTGCAATCTGGTGTCTTAACAGCGTGTTTGACTCCCGCTGTATGGAATTATTCTCTTGCAGAGCACTAGCCACCTGTGTCATGATAATATTGAGCTGCTCAATAGCAGCACCCATCCGCATATACCCCTGCTGATTTACAGTGATCCCCTTTCGCACTGAAGAAAGTATACAACGTAATGTTGTCTGCATAGATTTGTTGGAGACGGTATGGACCTCCTCAATGCGCCACATAGTTGCGCCAATATCACCCAGCATTTGCTGTCAGTTTCCTGAGGTAGTGGCTGGGGCAGCATCCTCTTGTGATGTTGCTGGTGGTGGCAGTGATGGTGGTGATTGTGGGTGTGTTTGGGAAAATACAGGCTCAAGATCAAGGTAGAAATCACTTATGTTTGGATCTGTCTCCTCAGGTTCAACATCCAGTTGTTGCTCGATTCGACATCGCTTCCATGGAACCTGTTAGAAACAGAAATGGTAAGTAATGTGTTGTTGTTTAAATGTTATTTATTTTTTAAATATTTTTAAGAACTAAAATAATTTAGTAATTTTTGTAGTAGTGTAAATTAAATAATGGCTTTAGTAACCTTAATTGAGAATACAATTATTATAGTTTAATAATTGTTAAACTTTTTGAAAATAAATATGTTTTAAACTTCTTTTTTTTTTTTAGGACTATGATTGACAGTCATCATCAACAACCAAAAGGTAAGGAAAATCTGCCACTTGGCCTACACTAACCTTGATCCAAATCGTGAGGTGTGGACAACAGGGCCTGCTCCATGGTGTCATTGGACCTGCAACTAAATAAAGGTACATTATAAATGATCAATTTCAGAATAAGTAAAATTATTAGGATTAGTAATATTATTTGGTAATGTCATTACCAGCGCCTTCAGGAGCATCCGTATCCTGTAGGTTGACACTCTCTATTAGCTCTGTTGCTATGATTGATTTCACCAGTTCCTCATAGGGGTGATACAAAATAGATTTTCGGGGTCCGCCCCCAGTTCTACGAACTGCCTGGTTTTCTAAAGCCATTTTATTTTTAACTTGTATTTTGATGTCTGAAAACCGACGCCTAACATTTTGTTCTGATCTCTTGTAGGGCCCCACTGTGTTGACCACATCCCCCTGCTTGTTGCCACAGTACATGTTTCCGGACAAATGAAGTGTTTGCTGCATCCTTACCCAGTAGCTCATTGTAGTTAGGAACCACAGACTCTACCAGGGCACTGTTCTCAGCATGCGAAAACCACACATTCTGGACATTTTTGGTCCTTGTAGGCGGAACTGCAGCATCAGACACAGACGCAGGATCCTGTGAGGGGCCTGGGTTTGACATGCTACATTCAAAAAGAAAAACAAAACCTTGAATTACTTTAATATGACTTGCATTCATTTTGAACAAAGTTCTTTTGAAATTTCTATTCCTATTTAAACCATGTACTCTATACAAACAATAAAAACTTTCATATGCAAATCTTTGACTAGTGTGACTTATTCAATAATGCTAGCAGGTGAACACGTGTGGTCAGGACTGTGTAACATGTAGGCCTTGCTTATATATCACATTTACTGAGGGACAGAACACACAATATGCTTTGTCTAAGCATTAAATTTGGTAATCACAAAGGTTAATACTTACATAATGCTGTAATAACCAAGTTTGAAATAGTTTTATAACAACCAAATTCTTCAGAAACATCCAAACTTCAACAGATGAAATGAAACTAATAATGTCCACTAAAATGGAGGCCACAGAGTGTTTTTATAAACTACACACTCACACATCTTGCGCGAGTATGTTAAATCATGGGGATTTAGGCTCAATTCACGTGAGTTACAAGGCAAACAGGAAATCCTATATTTTACACTAGCTCTTAGGAACTCACAGCGCCTGTGAATTGCAATTCACCGCGATTAATGGGTACACTCCCGTGAGTTTCAAAAATTTGCTTCAAAACCGCAAGTTAGTGAACACGGTGAATTCACATTGAAAATCGCGGCGAGACGCTGTGAATTGAATTTGCAGCCAAAATTCGCGCTTTGTAAATATACCCCTTAGTGTGAGATGAAATACAAAATCAGAAACTGTACTCACAAGGCTTTAGATGGACAGCACACACACAACAGAGAACAGCCATAAACTCTCAGCAAGGAGAGAGAGGACAAACAAGGAAACTTACACACACTACCAGCAGTGAGGTAGGAACAGAGTGAGGAAAAGTAATAACAGTAACAAGGCCACACTTCTAATCAAATATATGAAATGTGTGCAAGTGTATACGGAGCCGGATTAAGACTTCATGGGGCCCTAAGCAGGATACTGGATTGAAGGCCCCCTCCCAATGAATCGATAGATAAATATATACACACACACACATTGCCAGCTATTATCAAAACATAAGGATATGAAATATAAACTGAAAAACAAAAGAAAAAACAGACCGCAGAGCACATAATCCTGGTTCATATTTATTATAGCCATATAACCCCCATTGCAAAGTTAAACCCCCCTCCCCATGCCAGGTTAAAAGCCCCCAGTGTGTTAAAAAACCTCAATGTCATATAAATATATTCCTGCCCAGAACTGGCATCTAATGAAGAAAAAAAAAACTGCTTACCTGGAATTTTCTTTCAGATGCTCCAAGCCTCCATTTCAGTCTCCAATCTCAGACTCTCAGCCCCAGCCACAATCTCTCTCACACTAAGCCCTGCACTCTTCTCTAACGCAGGGCTCAGGCTTACTTACATTTGTGTGGGATGCGGAGGTGCGGCACTGGCGTGACATCGTTACGTTACTCAGAGCATTACTGGGAATGGGCCCAAAGCTAGTAATAGCTATATTACTATATAACAGAGCTATTAAAACTCAAGGCAGCTGCACCTAAATCAAGGACTAGATTTTGGGCCCCGGGGGGCCCGCCAGGCCCTAGGCGCTTGCCTTGGATGCCTAGTGGGTATTCCGGCCCTGGGTGTATATATAAATGGAGAGATGCAGCTAAGGAACAATTGGAGAGGTGCAGCAAAGAAACTACACGGAACAAAAGAGAAGTCCAGCACTCCAAACAAACATTATATAACACTATGGGCCCAATTTAATTTGCTGTGATGACAGGAAAAAGCTTGCAATGCGCTTTTTTGCCATCATTTATGGTAGCAGAAATTCTGATTGGGCATGCATAAAAATCAGCAAATAAAAATTTGCGGCATAAGCTTTGTACCGCAAATAACGTGGTGGGTGTGAAGCTAATTGAATCAGGCTCTGTCAGCACATACATAAAAAGGAGGTTTCGTTCACAATACAGCTATATTGGGTTAAGCTCACCTGCCCAGCATCAAGGCAGTATGTCCCCCTATCCTTCTGTATAGGTGTATTAGGAGGTCTGTATTAAGACACTCCTGCCATTTGAAAAGTGAAAGGGCCATATTGGGGAAGGGTTAGGCTCCAAAAGTAAAACTAGTAACAGTAACAAGAAAACACAAGGCAGCGCTTCTATTCAAATATATGATATGTGTGCAAGTGTATATATAAAAGGTGCAGCCAAGGACCAAAGTGACCACTGTGTAACTACAAGGAACAAAAGAGAGGTCCGGCGCTCTAACCAAACATTATATAACACTATGGGCCGGATTTACTAAAATCGATTTATTTAAACTCACCTGAGATTGCCTGCAATCTCCAGCAATTTTTAAAGAGCTGAATTTACTAAAGTAAATTCAGCACAAAGTCGCCGAAGATTGGGGTTTTTTAAAGTCACTGTATAAAAATTTGTGATGGCGAGTTTAAAGAGGCAGAGCATAGAAATCGTTGTATTTACTATACAGCAATTTGTAAATTCTCTGTCAACTCGCCTTTAACACTGAGAAAATAGAGGTGGGTGTGAATGTTGATTTCCTAGAAATCGGCACTCACTTTGGTTAAAGAAAAAACAAAAAAACACCATTGTAAAAAAAAAAAAACTTTAAAACCCGTGATGTGACATGCAATTAACCCTTAGCATGCTGCGGCATATAGTACTATAAGGCATAGTATGCCCTTGTATTGCCTTATAATACCATAAGCGTAGGCATGCCAGGTTTAATTGCATGCTGCCACTTCCACACTGTCCCGCCCTTACAATAAAATTAACCTCAGATCCTTGGACGGGATCTCACGTCAGAGGGTATAAATAAGGCTCCAGTAATGACATAAGTAATTCGCTGGAGGGTCCCAGAAGAGGATGGACCTCATCGCGTGCCCCTGTCAGCTGAAGTGGTGGAGCCGGAGTCCAGATCCTTGCCTGTTAAGATAAAAGACAACAGGACATGATGATGTATGATCAATATTTTTTTAATACTTTAAAATGAAAAATTCATGTTATTTATATGCTGGACTATTTTGTAGATTTAATGCAGAGGCAGTATTTCATCTTATTATTATGTAACAGCCATAAGAAATAATTATTTAAAATATACGGTGACAAGCACTTTTATTATATTTGAAAAGGAGCCATGTAGGCTTATTTTTTATGTTACGGGGTACATGTACATTGACATTTGAAGGACCGGGGGCCGGGTACTTATATTTTAATATTAAGGGGGCCAGGTACTTTTTTATTTTAATATTAAGGGGCCAGGTACTTTACATTTATTAGTAACGGGGCCATGTTTTGTTAATTTTATTGCAGTGAATTAAACCTTTAAAAATCGCCACAAATTAAGAGAGTTTATAAATCACCACGGGAACTCGCCCCTTAGTAAATATGGCGTTTGTTTGTTTTTTTTAAATCGCTGCCAATGTGCCGTGATTTTTAGAGGCAAATTATCTTGCGCCTTAGTAAATCTGGCCCTAGGTGTCAGCACATACATAAAAAGGTGGTTTAGTTCACACTATAGCTATATTGGGTTAAGCTCATCTGCCCAGTGTCATTGCACCTCCTGTAGGTGAGTCCCTATCCTTTTGCTATATGTGTACTCAGGAGGTCTGTATTAAGACACTTCTGCCATTTGAAAAGTATGCAGCGGCCATATTGGGGAGGGGTCAGGTCCCAAAGTAAAACTAGTAACAGTAACAAGAAAAACACCAGACTGCGCTTCTACTCAAATATATGAAATGTGTGCAAGTGTATATATAAATGGAGAGGTGCTGACACATAGTGTTATATAATGTTCGTTTGGAGTGTCGGGCCTCTCTTTTGTTCCTGAGGAAAGAAAGGCAGGCGAAGGAAACACCACCAGGAGAAACCAGGGATAGAACAGGAAACCAGCAGAATAGCAGAATAACCAAGCAAACAAAACAGCTGTCACGATTCCTTTCTGCTCACGATCACTGCACATTATGTTTTTTGTTTACCTTTGCCAATCGTATGACCTTCAGTTCTCTGCACTTCCTGCTGTTCCCTCTTAGCAGGTATTATCCCACAGAGGTATAGCTTATTCCCTTGTATTATATAAACCCCTCACTGGTTACGCCTACTGATCAGAACAACAAGTTTCAATCTTGAGAAAGACCCCATTAGCAGGTAGAAACATGTTGGAAAGTTGGACTGTGTACCCCTCATGAGAAATATTGGACATCAGCCACATGTGGGATCCAAAACTGTATTACTGATGGTTATCCTGATAATGCTCTAAACTTGTGATTTATGCTGATTTAACATTTGTTATGAATGTCCCCTGAAATGTGTGAGTTCATTAAAGTTTTAAATACCACTTATAATACCACGTCTAATAAATTTACGATATTACACCATTAGAGACGCTTTTGTTCTTTTCTCCTTTATGCCACATGGTTAATGTGTGAGAGCGGGCTAACCTGTAAACAAAACAAGTCATCCCCCCCACAGAAGTCTCATTACTAGGACCGGCAAGGACATCAATATACTGAAAAGCATAAACTGAAAGGAAGTATTTACCGTGACCACGGAGAAGTGTTGCAACACAGACCAGCAACAGGGGCAAAGATATCCACGGCAAACAAACTAAAAATTCTACAGGCACCATAAATACTATTTACATTCTGCTTTTCCGGAGAACCGAAGTGAACCACTCAGGTATTCTTCCCTATTAAAAGGAAGCCATTGATAAATGCCTTAGACTTGGAACTTGATGAATTGAATGGAACCCTGTTTTCGCTAGTCACTTGGTGATACTTTTTACAAATTGGATCATTTCTTATATCTGAGGACCTTCGTATATGAACTACGCGTTCTAACGTAACTAGCCCGTAGATCTGGATCTACACCATTATCTTGATATCTATGCACCTATAACTGAAGATATGACGACTATCCTTATCTTTTGTAATAGTGTTTGAGAAGTGTAATTCAGAAATATCCAGCACTTAATATTATCTGTAGAGTATTATAAACTTTGGATACCCATGGCGGACTAAGACTAAAAGGAAGCTTCTAGATATAGATCTCCTTTCACTGTAGATCGCTGTATTTCTTGGTGTTTATCCATAAGACTGCACAGCGCTGATTATCCTGCATATTGATTGGTGAAGTTTCCATCTTGCTTGTGTGTTCTGACTCCCTGGTCGTATATTTAGCCCTTGGTTTCTGTCTCTGTTGCACTTGTGTCTCTCGGTGAATACTGCTAGTGTCTCCAGTTCCTGACATCCTCATCTCTCCGGTTGTTACTCTGCCTGTGCTTGCCGGTTCCTGCTAGCCACCCCATGGGGGCGGGGCACACATCCATCCTCAAGCCTCCGATACTCCTCACTTCTAATTTTACCGCCAACGTAAAGAAGTTCCTTTGGCTCTCTGACCAGGACGCTGGGCAGATGTGTTTGCTGTTGGTTCCGCTGGAGCAGTAACTTACTTAGTTCTTACTGAACCAGCTCATTTGAGGTTAACTTTGACATGGTACACTGCTATAAATAATTGCTTTTAACATTGAATTGGTTGTTCGTGTTTTTTATAAAATGATGCTGCACTATGAAGCTCCCCTTCTATTGATTTTTGTGTTTTAGATATTTTGCAAGACCGGACAAGGATCAATTTCACTGAGAATGGGAGCAACAGTCTTTTAATTGACTATCACAATCTGGTGCATATAAAATATTTACTACTGTTTGAACAGTCCCTGCATGGACTTTTAATTATGGGACGGTTATATAATTGGTGCATCTGACTATAATTGTACATGCTCAAAGTGTTTTTGTGTGTGTGTTAATCTGGTGCAAATATTTACTACTGTTTGAACAGTCCCTGCATGGACTTTTAATTATGGGACGGTTATATAATTGGTGCATCTGACTATAATTGTACATGCTCAAAGTGTTTTTGTGTGTTGTGTG
>WWET01000587.1:168923-189771 GCA_011038615.1 Limnodynastes dumerilii
AATAAATATTATCAAAAGCTAGCAACAAAATAAAGGCATCCGAAAGGAAATAAGAAAGAATATTTAATTTAATAAAGACCAACAAGTGGTGTAACAATAGAAGGAGCACCTCCGTGAAAAACTGGGAAAAACAAGAAAAAAGAGGGGGACAAGCGGACTCACGGGTGTCAGTCCGGAGGAGGCTGTAGGAGGGACAAAATGCCGTGTTTCCCAACTGGGAAAAATGTCAAATGTCCAGGAACTAAATAACAAAGGCAGCCAAACGAGCAAACAGTTACTGTATATCAATACTGGTGAAGGCAGTTCCTGTAAAACAATGAGGCAAATAACGGTCTTACATGTCCCGTATTAGCAGGAGTATCCCGACAGCTGCTGTTTCGGTGCGTGTCCATGCACCATCGTCAGGGTAGTGAAAGAAAAATAAGTGGACTGCAACGGGTATCAGGTAGGGCTGGGTATTAAATAGAAGGCGTCATCCAATCAGCTGTGGCAGCGGCGCACAACATCATAAGCAGAGCGCTGGCTGGGCAGCTGTATAGGCGCTAGTTTTACAGCTGTACAGGCGTGCTGGGGTTGCTAGGCAACTGGTGTCAACAAACATCGGCGTTGACGGCAGGTGTCAAAAGACAAGGAAACATCCACTGCGGCAGCATACTGTGAAGAAATATAAGGCAGATGGACAACAACAAAATAAATAGAATCAATGCTTGGATTTATTTGTGTGTGTGTTGTTGGCAGCGCAGGTCCCCCGTAGCAAACTGACCCATTTTGATAGGGCCGTTAGCTCTCAACCAGTGCCTACACGAACACTGTTCTCCGAAAGGTAAGGCTTTCCTACTCCCTTACCCTCCCCACTCCTTAACCCTAAATACCGCCTCCAGCAGCCTAACCCTAAGTCCCCCCCTTCCACAGCCTAAGCCTATGTCCCCGAAGAAGGTTACTCACCTCTCCGGTGGTCTAGTCCGGCGGCAGCACTGTTTTCCGAAAATGAATGGGTGAGTATGCGAATCATATACTCACCCATTCATTAAAAAAAAATTATGTTATGTTACACATTCAAAATAGGACCAGCCGAAGACACTTTCGGCGGCTGTCCCTATTTCACAATGCGTAACATTGCAGCGCACACACACACCCTTATCTGTGTGGAGTTTGTATGCGCAGAGACTGATGTGAATGTGAAACATTCTGTAAAGCGCTACATTATATTATAATGCTATTTAAAACCCCGTTAATAAGAAGTAAAATCTAGTAGCACACTAATCACAGTGCACCTTGTAAAACACACACACTCACAGAAACAGCATGTGACAAGCAAGGACCTATCTCTACTGCTCAGGGGGGGAGTGGTGGCCAGAGTCTGCAGGATCGTTTACAGCCAAGGATCAGGAAGTTTAACACAGACCAGCGAGAAACAGAGGAGCTGCAAGCTACTTGACAGCTTAATTAAATCAACGAACAGTTCGTTCCAAAAACAAATTAAGAGGGTGACGTTGTTCTGATCACCTCAGGGAATTTTTCTTAAATATCGGATGGCAGAGAACCTGCATAAATATGAAGAAAACTTTATATTTTTGCAGTTTCTCTTTCTCTTTTCTTTTTGAATTTACTTGTGACTCCTCTCGGTCATGTAGCGCTGGCCCAATGCTAAGGTGCAGAGGCCGGTGCCCGGGTGAGTGTAGCTCCGGCGCCTGTTGCACACGCCCTCCTCTTTACTTTCTTTCAATCGTTTTAGAGAATAACAAGTCTCTTTTCCCGCCCAGCTCTTCTGGCCAATCAGCGTACGAGCACCGCACACCGCCTCTAGCCAACACGTGTGTGTCACAGAGCTGGGAGTGACAGCTGCACACTCGACATGGAAGGGAACAGCAAGAACAGAAGAAGGGAGGCAGAGGTGAGAGAGAGGGACACTGGTCGGCAAGGGACTGCAGAGGGGAAGGGGTGCAGTAGCGATTAAAAGTTGTTTAAAGACATGGGAATTGACGTCTGTCATGAAAGTTGTGATTCTGCTTGCTACTTTGGAGAATGTATCAGCTTAAACAGGCGAGGGACATTTCTAAGAGAGGTTGGCTGTTATGGGAGGTATGGGGGGGGGGGGGGGAGAATTATTAGTGCTTATAATTTTTACCGACAGGCAATGATTGCTGGGATCTGTAGTTTCATTACAACCTTTATGTTCCATAACCAAGGTTTGGTATGTACATCAGTTTTGTAATATGTTTTTGAAATCTACTTACTAAATAAACATTATTGTGCAGGTTTGTTCATCTTGATTGTCCAGTTAAACAATGATAATTCAATGACTGCATTCATGCTTTTCTGTGTGTGTGTGTGTGTACGCACGCACAAATTGTTCTGGGAATACATCTCTTTTGGAAGTATTAATTACGTTTTAATTAAACTTAGTTAAACTAAATTTTATTCAACTTGCCTTTAGAAATTGTGACTCCTATTTTAAATTAAATAGGTAGCCCAAACTCGCCCTACTTCATGGATAGAAAAAAGTTTAATGTATTTTACTTGATGTATAGATGCTCAATCTGTTTTTACCTGCTTCAACGAAGATCTAGGTCTGGACTTCCATTTTTTCCCCCTAACTCTAGTGTATTTCATTCAGATTGTGGATGTTTTTTCATACTTTGCATGAACATACTTCTGTGCTAAGAAAAAAGGATCATTCTCTATATCTGCAAACATATCCAGGCTTCTTTCTACAAATTTTCATACGCTTGAGTCAGAAAACTTAAGGCATACCATAACTCTGTCAGACGTTTGCCAGTGCTAGTGGCATTTGTTAAAATGGGTGTCTGTATAATATGACCAAGCACTGTAGGTCTCTTAAGTCTGGTTTCAGATAATGAGGAGACATGACCGCTTCAGAGAGCTGCAGAAATAAAGCCTGTGTGAGGGAATGACCATGTTTTAGGTGGAATTGGGAGGAGAGATTTTTGTCACACAATTGGAAACTGATAAAACGCTGCTAATGACAAGTGTTCGGTGTAGATGATCCTTCCAGTCACTGGCAATCTAAGGTGACTCTATACACTCAAGTTTCATTTACAACACATTGCTGCACTAGGCTTTAACCTAAACAATAAAAAGTTCTTGGTATGTTGTACATCAGGGGTTCTCAACCAGCGGTACTATTAGCATATAATAAAACATCATGGGGGATGAATAACAGGGTAGAAAATGCACATCAAAATCATTGCAAGAAACCATGAAAAAATAAACAATGGGTAACTGGTACTACCTCCAAAATAGCTTGAGAACTGCTATTGTACATGAACCCTAAAGGAATATCTCTGATTACAGAGAACCTTTGTTTATCTCCAATATTATATTTCTAAAACAAAAGCAAAGCAGTCCCAAGTTAATCTTTTTAACTGCTTAATGGAAGTCATATACCATTAGGTGTTATTTTTCATTAACTAAGCAGTTTTAAGATCATGGCATCTTCTTTGCTCACTGTATATATTACAAAGTTGCACAATTCCAGTGATATCCTGAAGGCAGCCTTGTTAATAATGAAAAAAGTTTACCCTTCTCGTAACAGAATTATTGTGTATAAAGGATTTCTGGGAGCTTCCATGTGGTTACCCATTCCCTCTCTAATATCATTGCATTGAAACTGTCAAATAATGGGCTGCAGCTTTATCTCGGTAAGGTACTCAAGAAACAACTCACAGGCAGTGATAGGGTCCTCAGTAGCATGAAGTTAAACTAATGCAGGAAGTCTGTGGTGTACCACAGTTCATACCTCTAAGTTGTTTGTATTTAGTTAATAATTGATATTGATCTATACTCAGGAGCTGGCTGGCAAACTTTAGCCTGGGGGGCAAGCCCACAGCAGCGGCCCATGAGATAATGGCTTGTTTGTAGGGCAAACAATATTTCTAGTCTCCACTATACAATTCCCACTTTATCTTAAAAACCAGCACACAATACAGTATTGTATTTTTACTCTAAAATAACAGCCTCCGTTATAAAGCAGCTCTGTGTACCGGCGCAGCCCATCGGGCATTTGCCAGAACTGCCAGATGGCCAGTCCGGCCCTGGATGTCGGCATTGCTCCTCTTCCTCCTCTGCATTGCATGGTCCAGACACGTGGCCTCACTAGACCACCAGGGACCCGGCCAAAACTGAGAAAAAGCGGTGCGGCCCGGGGGGCACAAGTCCCCCTGTCCCCCGGACCAGCCCGCCACTGTCTATACTTCACTACTTGGTATCTCACAATTTTAAATGGTTTATGTGTATGAGATAACTGTCTAAATCTAATGAAACCGTGTTGGTCTGTGTTTTGTTTATGAATAAATCTTTTTTTACAGCATTCAATTGAGTGGAACCGTAGCACAACATATTTATTCTAAAAACATAAAGAAAAAGTCTTATTTTATTCTGCAATGTATCTAAAATTATTGTTATAGCTTTTAGATGCATGTGTGACAGAATTCTTTTTAGTTCCTCATGACAGCTTAGGGCTGTCTCCCCAGAAGTTTAACCTATATAAAGATACAGAGCCAGATCCGGAATAATGAAATGTGGATGTTTCCCATAATCTGTGTGTGAAAATGGCCACATTTTGGCACTGCACATGCGTCAGTTAAAGGTTTACGGCACAGATCTGGATCCTCATGATCCAGGCTTCTGTGCCGGAAGATATCCGGATTACCCACCATACCTGTACAGCGTGTGCGCATGGTGGACAGGGTAGGTATGCTAATCGTACAGTAAGAGCTTGGTTAATCTGTGTCGTCCATTCCTTCTTTGTGCACCAGCCCCACTGAAAAAAGGTTTGGTCCTAGATATTGAAGTCTTTATGTACAGACTTTAACATCTCACAGCAATTCATGAAGCAGGAAGAGGCTACAATCATAGCAGCAGTAGCCTTCTGGATTCGGCCTACAGAAATCAACTTTCATTCCATAGTCCAAATATTAAAACAATGCTTTAAAATAATTGTCTTTCTTGGCAGGAAAGTGTTGGATTCTATAATATAGGACCCATTACAGTGGGTTAAAAAACACAAATTTTGGGTAAAAGCATTGCCTTTTTGAATTAATCCTGATGGCTTCACAAAATATGATGAAAACTATATCTACATTTGTGTCTATTGATTACTTAAAAAATACAGCTATGAATATATGGCAATGTTTTTTGCTGTTAAAAAGAGAGATAAAAGTCATTCAGTTGGATTTAGCTGCATGACCAGAATAATCAAAAAATGTATCACTCTGGACTAGATCCAAGCTCAAGGACAGTGCGTGCAGACCTGCGCTTATCGAATTTGTTCCGGTCTGTAATCACAGGTTTACCACATCCAGACTTCCTTACAAGCACTCTGCTAAATCCTATCTCAGCGACCAATGTCAGATAAATATCTTAAGTTTAAGTTGCGTTTAAACAGTTTTTCAGTTTGGAAATTTGGATCAGTAAACCTCTGTTAGCACACCTATACTGTACATTTTAGTCTCACCAAGCTCACCCAGAATTCTGTCCTGGTAAAATTCTGATAGCTGGGCAGGAAAGGCCAGTAGGCAGATGCGATTGTGCTATGTGGGAGAGGAGAGCTTTGGTAATTGTACGGTAGGGGCTGGCTATCAGAACAAAGCTTTTGATTCAATGGGGTTTCCACATTTGAGGCCAGATTTACTAAGTTGAGGGTTTGGAAAAGTGGAGATATTGCCCATAGCAACCAATCAGATTCTAGCTGACATTCTCTAGTATGTAATAGGAAAGTGAGAGCTAGAATCTGATTGCTTGCTATGGGCAGCATCTTTTCTAAATTCGCAGCTTAGTAAATCTGGCCCCAGATCATTACTGCTGCTATGGTCGGAGCTCTATCTGCATCTAGGACCTGATTCACACTTAAGAATGCTTCTGATTTTAAGAACGGATCCACTTCACATGCGTAGTAACTTTTATACGCTATTTACGTAGGACTTAAGTTCGCAAATTCCGCGCTTTTACGCTACGAACTTAAAATCTGTAGGTTATTAGTAACATACGCAAGAATGGGTGTTCCATGAAGAAGTACCTAGGCAGATACGCAGATTTGGGTGGAGGGAGGCATTTAAATGAGCAAATCAAGGCGCGGTTATGCAGTTAAGTTCCTAAGTAAATTCCCTACGCATTCAAATGCGAACCTACAGTTAAGGGACATACAAATGCAAGGGAGCCCTATGGCACTCATAAGTCACATAAGAACCTGAAAACCGGGGGCATGCCGAGGGAGTTTCATTGCTATTAGTTGCGTATATGTAGGAACCTATCGCGTTCTTAAATGTGAATCAGGTCCCTGGTCCTTAATAATTAATTTTATATAGATATCTACATACAGCCCAGTCTTATGAAAAAGTGATATAGCGAGAAACCAAATTTTCATGGAATATCAGTAAAATGTTTTTATCAGTGTAGTCCTGTGCCTTTTTTGTAAGTAATGCCATTGTATATTTTTGTAAGGGTGAAACTGCTCTGTAATAATTTGAGTATAGACTACTTTATTTGCACAGTATCAAGCAACAATACAGTGTGTTAAGACTTTATAACTATCTTTTGCCAGGTGTTAAGTTACCGTTCTGAAATGTCATTCTTGTTGTTTATGATCGCTTAAAAAGCATGGGAAAAATAATACATTTGGTGCAGGATTTTTGTTTGTATGCCTCTGATTATCACTTTACATTTTTGACGACTATTACATTCAATACTTTTTTTCTCAGTATATTGTGTGGTTTTCCTATTTATGGAATATATAGAATGAGTATATTTAATCTTCAGTGTAAATGCAGATTTGGAACCCATCGACACATGGTGAAGTGTGTATTTGTGGTGTTTTTTTGGGGGGGGGGGGGGGGGGGGGGTGGTGCCCCGTTCTCAGCCCTGGGCACCACTAAGTATAGTATAGTATGTTTAGCAATTACGTGGTTTAATGTGGGAAACTGAAATAATTTTCATGTTGCTGCCAGCTTTATTTTTTTACGGGAGTGCTGAACTTATAGAGCATTTTAATGGTGTAGTAACAGTGCGAAATAGAATTCACCAATTGCTGCTCTTTCTGGCACTTTAGAGGTTAAGCAGTCACTACTATCTTACAGTTACAGTGCAGAAAGACAGAAAACTTTCAAGCAGCTGGGGACTCTCATAAGTTCTTATTTTTAGCTCCTACACTTCTGCTTCCATTACATGCCCTCAGCTGACACCATAGCCAGTTCATTATAAGAGGTTAATCAAGATTTTTAAAACAATCGGTAGTACATAAATATAAGTATTACATAAATTCAGCATAAAATATTGCAGCTGGTCCTAGAATTTGCTTTTGTTGCATTATAGATGTAAAAACAGGGCTCGAAGTGAGGGGTTATATGGGGGTATGCTGTATGGGGGTTCTCCCATTGATTTAATTGAAAAGCAGTAAATCCCCATTCTTTTCTATTATTTCAAAATTTTGATGCCGCCACTTCTAAATTTCCACTTCGGCCACTGTGTAACAAGATATGCAAACCTGACATGGAAATCAAAGTCAAGTGCCCATTGCATTCGGTTTATCTGATGATTTTAGATAATTATGTAACTCTGGAGATTGTAGTGCACTACATGTATTATTTATCTAATGAATTAGGATTTAAAATCCATCTGATAAATACTATTACTTATATGCATTGTTATTTAGGCAGCTGTGATATAGGATCCTCTGGAACAAGTTGTACCATGGGCGTTCTGTTGGTTCTCTTTGATCATAAAATACGTGGGGCCATATATGGTCTATTCTACTAACTGATTTGTTATTACCAGGGCTCACAGGATGGTCCAAGTCTGGAATTTGAGTACAATGATACAGACCAAATGTCAACAGAGTTATCAGGTAAAGGATATTTTTAATGAAGCATTTCTATCTTAATCACATGCTTTTTCTCAAGTATCAGTCTTTTAGGAAGCTACATTTACAAAGTGAAAAACAACCAATGTAAAATAAGAAACCTAATGAACTTGAGCATGCGCTCTGATTGGGTTATGTACCTAGATTTCAACTTCTGTACCTAAAGAACAAGATGATTTGAAGGAGCAATAGTATGACCCAGCTGTCAGTAGAAGTTCCATACTTGCTTATTATAATTAAAAAAAAGGTGCATTATGTTTCTAGTTTCTAGTTTCTCTGAGTAAACCTCATTTTACTGTACAATGATTATTGAAATAAGATTAGGCTTTTTAATACATTGCTTTTTTCAAATTCGGTTCACTTTAACCAATTTAATAAAAAAACTTAACCTTCTGATTAACATAAGCTATAGGGAAGTACTGATGGTATAACTGGAAGGTGTGGTTGGCGTTTGACATTTTGATGGGATGCTTAGGAATTCTAAGCAGCAAACCACTTATATTTTTTAAGAACATAAATCTAGGCCTATTTCTATTTTGTGCAGGCACTTGCAGAGTTAGTGCACACTTTGAATGCATTGGATGAGCAATTTCCTTGTACATTGTTTGAGGTTGGATGATGCTGCCATTACCTCGCCTGTTTTATTCTCACAGAGCTGTTCAGTTACACAGAAGAGCAAGACTTGAGCCTGAATCGCAGATGTTTTGAGGAAAGGTTTAAACTGCAAGGTAATCCGTCATAATTAATGTTCTCTGAGTAACTCTTAAACTAAACAAATGTTATTAAACTAGACTCTCATACTGACCTGAAGTACAATTATATTTATTGGCTAGCATATAGCAAATAATAGTTCATTCTTAAAGATACACTTATTTGGGGGTTCTCTTTCATGTTATAACTAGGATCATTATTGTGAGGAGTATTCACCTTACTAAAAACAAGTGGTTTAAAGTTATATTGTTTGTCTGTATCTAATAATTGGTGTCATGTCTGAAATATAAGCTGGTTACACTATATGGGGCTGATCCAGACTTAATAACGACAGCTAATTTACGCATGCTACACGCGTAAATCTGGCTGTGGGAACACACTGCGCATACATGTGGCAGATGTTACACATTGTAACTCTGATTATATGAAAGTTGTATGTAAGTCCATACGAAAGGGCGTGACATCCCTACACAAGCCTGAAAATAGTGGGTGGAAGGAGGCATTTAAATTGTACAGTATGTGCTGGGTTAGGCTCTTATGTATGACAAGGCATTACGAGCGACCAGAAATATGCAAGGTAAAGTTAACATGGTTCTGAACACGTCAGTCAGCTAAGTTACGTGCGTTCGAGGGGAGTGCATTCTACTTAGTAGTGCGTAACTCGGGTAAGCATGCACACGTAAAATGACCTTAAGTCTGGATCAGGCCCTATGTGACCTCTATGTTGACCGATATAATACCATGGTAGCTAGCTATCATTGCCGAACATTACCCGATTTTCTGAGCTATCACCTCATCATCCTGTGTGGTCGGCTCAATCATTCTGGAATTCGGAACTATTCAATTATCAGGCTGAAGCACTTATGTACTGTGGACTGATTATTGGCTCAGCTGCTTGATTATTGCAGTGTGCTGACGGCTTTACTGATGATAAAAAAAAATAACTTAATTGCTAAGGGTCATTAGAATTTATGCTCTACAGGTTATTATTCTTCCATCTACAGCCAGCTAGTTACACAGCACAGATTTTCTCTTTTCAGATTTTTTTTTATGCTGTTACACAGTAATAATAATTTTTTGGTTAATCATTTTTTGTGTTTGAGTCAGTGGACATACCAAAGCAACAATAAACAGTTGGCACAAAAAAATAGTAACCACACTGGTCAACATCATTTTTCTGACTTCTTGGGGTAGATCCAGAACTACAATTCTAATACGTTTCCTAGCGTAGCGTATTTACGCGCGTGTACCTTCTAAGCACTCCCCTAGGCATGCATGTACGTACTTTGGCCGTTTTACGCTTTCCAAACCCTACCTTAACTTTTGTCATCGTAACCACTCGCATACGTAGAGCCCCCGGGTAGTTATGCTGCTAAGCACGCCCACACTGAACGATTTAAATGCCTCACCCCGGCTTTGAAGCGTAATTACGGGAGACGTATGTTTGGCACGCCCCAACGTAAGGAGATACGCTACTGATACGTGAAAGGCCCTTACGCTATGAGTTACTTGGCATAACATCTGCCCCACGCATGCGCATTAAGTACAAATGAGTTAATTTACACTAGCGGCAAGCGTAAATTCACTCGCGGACATTGTTCTGGATCTGCCCTCTTGTCACAAATATGACTATAAGTGCATCTAATAGTGTTTTCTGTATTGAATTTAAGCATTGTTTTACAATGCCTACAGAAATCATGTAGCGATTTTTAGGCCTTTTCAAGTTTACCATGTTATGTTTATTAACAATAAAGTTATAGTAAACAATGAACACACTTAAAATAATGATGCATTGCCTGCTGTGATTTATCTCAGGAGCATTTCTTTTAGGGGTCCTTCAGTAGTCAGTCAGCATATTTGGATTCAACTTGCTCTGATACTACTTTTCTGTTACTGAAATATCCTGGTGGAACTGTTTGCCATGTTCTTTGCTGACTCAAGATTTTCTGGGAAGAAGATCCCTTCTTTGATCTTTGCAATACTGACTGACTGATCCAATGTTTTGATAAAATTCTTCACAGGACTAGTTTTTCTGGAACAATAAGTGGTGCAGTGACAACATTCTTCTTTCCTGGGGTTTGTGATGTTTGCTTTGGCCTTTGCTTCTGAAAGTAATTTTTTCTTCAGTCTCTGCCCTCCCACTCACAACAGTATTATATAATGTAGTTGTAGTCTCAGCAAGAGAGAAATAACTTAAATCACCACAAACATGTAATTTGATTTTATTCAGCAGTAGTTCGTTTTTTTCATAGCAACTACATAAATTAGTATTACTGAGGGTAACTTGTGGAGTAGCATAGCTTTCAAGCTAACTCTAGAGGAATCAATAAATAGATGCCAATGCTCTGTTTTGCACCTTGACAAAGTGCTTTCATAACAGGATTAACAAAATTAATTTTTAAAGCCACTTTGCCTCAGTCTGAAAACACATATTTTGGTTTCATTGTGAATAAGATTCCAGCCGTTAGCCTTTTAAATAGGTTAAAATCTCAAACCATTCTATTGAGATTTCCTTGGGTAACTAAATGTGGTTCAGGAGACAATTAGGGGGACTCAAAGTTTGGGTCAAACCTTACATGATCATCTCCAAGCTCTAAAGGCTATATTTCTAGTTAATCTTTTCATCAACTTTGCCCATTTCTGGAGGCTTTGGCACAGACATTTCTTCACTATAAGACACAGGCTTTATGTCAGACGCTAAATTAGGATATGTCACAGTGTGCTTTGACTTAGAACTGATGCCTGAAATGTTTGTCAGACAAAAGTAACAATCTGTTCAGTGGTCTTTTGCTTCCCTCCAAATCATTAAAACAACTAAATTAATGTGCCGAAAACTCTTTGACCAAACTGTATGGAGTATGACACAAATGAGGGGTCCAGTCTTTCTCTTTGTCACCGACCTTGCATTTAAAGCTCATAGCAGTCCTTCATGAGTGAAGTAAAATGATATTTCTGACATTTAAATGTTACTCCACCACAGAGGTAGCAAAGATATTTCAGACAGTTAACACAACTTCTAGGCCTTGTGAC
The DNA here is from genome assembly GCA_011038615.1 of Limnodynastes dumerilii. NCBI lineage: Eukaryota > Metazoa > Chordata > Amphibia > Anura > Limnodynastidae > Limnodynastes > Limnodynastes dumerilii. The sequence goes on from WWET01000587.1 coordinate 180,541, forward strand.
ACTTTCGAGAGAAACACATGGCTCCCTCAGAAGATGAAAGTAGTGGTCAGTAGAGCCGCTTGGCTCCAACATCTGTGGAACAAAAATGAGGTCCGACAGTTCCTTGAGCAGTCAGACTCGGGTGACATAGCCACATGGAATAGCTAATAAAAGCCTTTTTAAATTCTCTATAATCAGGTTATATACCGCAATATCAGTTATTAAAGATGGTGTAACTTCAAAAGTGAGAGTGATAGAAGAATCTATGACCATTCTTAAATTCAACATAGAAAGTACATATATAGTAACACATAAGGTGTCCTTTAACAAAATCTTTTGTCTACCAGTGTAATCAAACATTCATGTCTACTGACAAGTCAAATGTAAATTGAAACATATTGGAGTATGTTGGGGAGAAAGGCAAAAAGACAAAGTGTGGGAGGTGTGTTTCCATACTTGCCAATAATGCACTTGGCTAGAGCCAGGATGTGCAGAAAGTTTGTGGGAGTAGTTATCTATGTCTGGTAATCTTTAACAACTGGAGAAGGGAGATTAGAGCGCTTGAACTGTGTCTTAAAAAAGGGTTAGAATAGTTTAGGATCACCAGGTGTTGAGAAAGGTCCTAACCCAACCACAACAGTGCCAACAGGGAAGAGAGTAATAGAGAAACATAGAGGAGAAGCAATCCATCATCAAGTACCACCAAAATTATGCTTCATATTAATTTTCCTTTATTTTGGGTAGAGAAATATGATTTGATTACCTGTTACCTGATCTCCCAGGGGTACTCTTCAGGGGAGGATTTTGTGGCAAATTGTCACTTTGTTATAAAAGATAAAATCACAAATGAGCAGCCTGTATTCCATTTCTTTTAGTATCCTTGATATAGACTATTCAGTATTGCTTATCATTTCTTATTTTCCAGTACTGGAGGCCACATGGACATCACTGGGTTCAGCACAGCACAGAGCTCATATTATGCGTCTCTTAGATGAGCTGGAGGTGGTGAGCCGGGAGAAACGGTTGTTAGCAGCGAGAGCCATATTGTATTTGGCACAAGGTGAGCACATGGGTTTTAGTGTTTTAGGCTTGTATGCTCATAAGGGAGTTACAGAAGAGATGATCCTACGTGCAGAAGATACTAAATATAATAATTACCGGTACTTGTTTTCCCTATTAATATGTTGCACTGCTACAGGTTATTTTATTGTGCTTCAACATTTTTTTAAATACCACACAATTAAGCCTCCATTTTACAATTAGACACTGCGGGCCGTATTCAGACTTCCGTTTTCACGACGACTTCCGTGCGTATTTTTAGGTACGTTTCAACTGCACATGCGTAGTAACTTTTTGTACGTAGGTGACGTAGACTATACGCGCGGAAGTGCCTTACAGACGGATGTATGATACGCACGTGGGTACATACGTCCGGATATGCTATGCAAATGTACGCACAGGAGAATTTAAGTGAAAATGGGCGGGGCACTGGAATTAGTGGGTGTTCCTTGCTATGTGCGTGCGTATATTTGCGATCGCGTTTGCAAACGGAAGTCTGAATATGGCCCTGCATCACTATAACCCTGCTTTCCACTTTCTTCATGTCGTAGAAACCTAAAATCAAGTGGCATAACAAACTTCATATAGAGGCAGATTTAGAATACAGAGTATTGGCATGTTTACGCAGCCTACAGTCTATTTAAAATAAGCCTCTCAACACAAGTAGGGCATGCTTACTGAAACTGCAGATGACTGGAAACAGGACTGAAATTAAATTTGTTTTAGGTGAGCCTGTTCAACACCACAAATTGCAGATATATTCCTTGTAGTTTTGAATCAACCTTATAGTACTGGATCCAAAACTCCGCCTCTCCGAGCGAGGCAGCAGCGAAGATACGATGCCGAGATATGCTTTATCCTGACTCCCATGCTGATGGGAGGGCTTCAAACCAAGGACCCCACCTTAAGACTTTTGTACTATCACTTCTTAAAAAGGAGACCGCTCGGACGGAAGAAACTAAACACGCACTCATTGTAAAATTTAAATAGATCCCACCTTGCGTATGCAGCATACGCTTCCCGACCCACAATTGGAAATGCTGTAGTCTTTATCCTGAGGATCCAGTTCCATGCTGGAAGAACACTGCCTGCTCATGCATGCTTGTAAGATGCTGCTGTTTTACACTTACATAGAGTGGAAAATGCCTCCTCTATTCAGTAGAAAGTGCCTATTTTTTTTATTTCTATAAACCTCCAAACCAAAGTGTGACTTTTTACATGTTACTACTGCTTTCTTGTGTTGATGCAGTTTTGAACTTGAAATCAATCTTTGCCATAAGATTCCATTAATCAGCTTATTAATCTAAATATCCTAAAATGGTACTATGGAGGAAAATTCTAAAATATCCCTTATATTTAGTTTGCGGTTCTGTTGCTGACTCCTCTTACTCTCCATCCAGGTGTGTCTGGAGAATGTGATACTGAATCCGATGTATTGCACTGGTCCCGTTATAACTGCTTCCTTCTGCACCAGATGGGAACGTTTGCTGTCTTCCTGGAACTGCTGAATATGGAGATTGCGTACGTTTAGCAGAGTTTTTTTTCTGAAATTTCGTTTACCAAGTGCTCTTGTTGACAGTTTGATTTCCTTTGTATATGTATGAGCACTTACTTGTTTTGTAAGTGTGTTATATTATTTGCAATGACAGCCATTTAAGAAAAATCTTACAGAATAGAATACTGGAAAGTGATTACATAACATAGCCACTATAGAAAATTGCAGGGGTCTATTTCCATATATTCTGACATTTGTTTGCTATGGAAAAACGAGGCACACTAACAAATGTAGTTATTCATGTTATTATTACTAAAATTAAGGAACACAAATTTAAATGATTACTCCTGCTTCCTATAAAGATTCTATGCCTTGCTAAATTTATAGGCGTTGCACACCATAGAGGTACCCATTGGAAATTAAACATTGTAATGCATAATCATTTGTTTACATTTTTGTAACTGTTATTTATATTGCTAATTCTGAACACTCTACAAATTTTCTTTAGAGGAAAACTAGTCTGCCAACAAAAGCTCTCATTGGTTGCTGTACAGACAATTGCTATCGTCAGCACCACGTTTTATAAAATTGTGTGTTCTTCTGATTACTCTGCCACTGCATGGAATGTCCAACCTCAACCTGCAGTAAATCTTTCTGCAGTTTACAGGAGCAACTTCATTGCCATGGATGAAAATAGTGGGCATGGGTATATAATTCTGTGTCTACTACTACGGTGTTACCAAAGCTTTCTCAGTTTGAGGCAACCTTAGAGTGCAATACATTTTTCAAGGTACACTTAAGCCATAAATATTACTGAGTAGTCTAATTTTGTAAGTAAGTAATTGGGTCAAAACAACTTAATAAGGGAGCAGGTACATTTATAGTATTGGCAAGAATAACACCTGGAAACCGCAAAACCGTAGAAAATGCACCAGCAAACTGCTATTCCCCAGTGACTAACCTCCTATTATATCTGTAAAGTAAAATGCAGAAATATTAGCTACTAACACTTTGATAATATATTTAATTCATCAGCCACTTTCAAGATTATTCTACTGTGGTGGCCCTAACTCTAAACAATGAGAGTCCCCATATTGGGTCATATATAAATTTAAAATGAGAGTTAACTCATCTAGAGACTAATTTGTATATTTGCAAATATGTGTAGCTAATATTTCAGCACATTATTTTAAAGATAGAATAGCAGGTTAGCTACTTCTTTATATCTGTGTGCTTGCGTATTTTCATTCCTTTGAATTGGGGCACATTCCTCCAACCTTTCATGTACCTGTTTATATTAACCCATACTTGTATTTGAGCGACCATCATTTTGTATGACATTGTTTGGAAAGCATGTCTGGGACCAATAGCTGTCAGCGGTCCACGGCAGCTATTTTGGAGCCTTTAAGATGGGCCACTTAGCAGGGTTGTAAGGGCTATATGGGTTGTCGCTAGCAAAAGCTTTACCACCCTGCATACATCCCTGACTGCAGGCATTTTGTGATATTGCTTATGACAATAGTATAAAACCTTCAATAATGTATTTTACCTAATAACGTTTCTGCTATGGCCAACATCTGCACTTTTCCTTTCCTGCAGCTTAGAAAATCTGGCCCCATGTTAGTATAGCTCAGCCTCTTTCCTGTCATTACCCAGTGCATGGCAGTTAGGAGGAGAGCTCACCCTGGAGCTTCACCACTCTGACCGGCCTAGCGTACACTTTGAGAATCGCTGCACTAAACAGAACACGATTGGCATACTTTACATTACTGTTCAGAGGGTCTATAGACTTGTTTTTCTCACTGTTTATGTATAGTACTTATGTAAATCTCTATGAATACAGGAACAGCCAGGCATGTAGCAGTGCTCTGAGGAAACCAGCTCTATCATTAGCTGACAGCACTGAACTCAGGTAATTGTACATTGTCAATAAGACAAGATGTTTACTTCTTTTATGTTACAAAAGTGTTGCTTCATTTATTTCTTTCATTCTTTTTTTTTTTTATTATCAATTTGTATTTCCATAAAGGGACCACAGCATAATCAACAAGTCAAATAAGTTCTTATTATTAATATATAACAAAACACTTGTGTTGAATATGTATTTATTATTTTTTTAGTAATCACAAGTGCTTAAAATATTAGCTCTAAATCACCATTTACTTCTGCTATTTTCTTATGTTTCTTAACCGCTACTTTTAAGTTTCCACTTTGACCACTGATACAAACCATAGCACATCTGAGCTGCAGAATCTGTCATTAGCATATTTGTTTTAGTCCTACTCCAATTAAACCAAATCTTAAAGATTGTGGACTGGATCTAGAGATTGTAAATAAAACAGTGGAAATTTTCTCTTGGGAAAACCACGTTGAATTGCAGGGGAGCCATTTTATTTGTCGCAAGCAGTATTGATTGGTGATGTTTTCTATCTAGTCTAAATAGAAGTGTAAAAGTAAGGCTGGTCAGTATCTGTGTACAATAAGCAAAAATCTCTGCATGCAAAATGGTTTTGCCCTACAGTTTTCCTCTTGTTTTCAAACACTGGTTCTGTATGGCCAGAAATGTGGACTTGTACTTATTATTTGGTTCTCCATTAAACTGGATTCAGATATAGTGTAACAAAAACTTTATAATGTAACTTTCCAGAAAAATTTCTTTCTTATGTGGACCATACTGTTGTCGCTTTATGTAGGGTGATTTTAAGTGTTATGTATCTTATGGTGGAGAATATGAGACAGGAGTCACCAGGAGATGTCCCAGAATGGAATACTCAGAGATATACATTCCGCACAGAACTCGGTGAGTATTTGACCAAGATAACAAAATACTGAAACAAGGACATAAGATAAATATAGTAACTGCATTTGTTTTGTAATGTGAGGCCAAAACTAAGTGGCTAAACCAGAATAGAACAAATATATTCGATTAACATTCTACATTTAGACAAATGACAATTTATTATAAGAGCATGCTGGTATTCATATAATATGTGCTTAAATCCTAGCTTTTCCCTCTAATGGTGAAGAGCCATTTTCTCATCTCCTATTCACAATGGTGGCAAAGTTTTGCAATGGTCATTGTCCCCATTTCCCAATGAAGAAGGTTCTTCTGCTGCTGTGGAAAGTGCTGTTGGTATGATGGCAAAGACCTTATTCAATCATTTATATCACTGTTTTTTATGTTCTTATGTTGATTTGACTATTTATTTGTAATGTGCCAGTTTACACTAGGAGGATTCTCAGAGCTGCAGAAGATGAAGGAAAAGAAGAGAATGGAGCTGGGTCTTCCGCCACTACCTGAAGACAGCATCCAAGTGATGAGGAATATGACTGCCACTGCACCCCCATCTTATGGCATTGAACAAGGGGAGCAGCAGAAGCGTGGGAGACGCAGCCGAAGGGTATACCTGGTCCCATGGGTGGCTTTATTCAGTATTATGTTGTTTTCTTGTTTATTGGAGCACTGTGAGAAATATAACTTTTAAAGATCTAACCGCAGAACTGTCCCCTTTGAATTACGATAAGTGATTAGGCAAGGGTCAAGCACGAATGAAATTAATATGAAGCAAAATTACTGGATTTCATATTGATCTATAGAAATAAATCATTCCTAATTCATATTAGCTTCTACTTATCATGTTTCTGTTTCTCTTTAGTCCCTACTGACTGATAATATATATAAAAAAATTATTATTTTATTTTCGCTTCTTCAAGTGTAGAGGTGCATGGTACATAAAAATAAAAATCAACAGTCATTGAACAGATTAAAATATATCTTAGGCACATTTTCAGAGAGTGTAAAATACAATTTCACAATTTGCAATTGAACAATCACTATATAAATCGAGTTCAGGCAATAACCATCAAATCCTAAAGTCTAATGTCAGAATTTAAGCCCAGAGGGAATATGATAAAAAAGGGCACTGACGATTTATTTCTAATGTTGTGTATTTGCCACTATCTTAAATCACAGTACTAACAGCTAAGTAGTGACCGTTGCTACCTTTATTCGGAGTGGTGCTGTCATTAATGTATCTGTAGCGCTAACTAAACTGAATTACAGTTTGCTTAATATATCTTAAGTGTTTTTCATACAGCTTAGTTCATACTATACCATTGGCTGCATCATATATATCTTAACAGGACAGTCTTGATCTGTACAATGAAAAAGATCCTTTCAAAAGCGAAGAAACAAGTGCAACAGAAGAGGAGGAAAATGAAGACTCTGAAAATATGGTGGATGCAGAGTCTGAAGCCCAAGAAAGAGATCTCATATCCCAACCTCTGGCTGGCCTGAGATTAAACACAGAGCGTTTGAGCCTCCCCAAAGGCCTACCATGGGCACCTAAAGTAAGGTGGGATACCTACTATGTACTTATAAACATAATTTACTTCAGATCAAATGGTTGTATAATTAAAAAGTAAAGAAGGTGCTTTGTGTAGTTCCACTGTTACAGGACAAGTGTTCAGTCACATACTAGGGCCAATTCTATTCCCTGTGATGTGAGTGACTTATTTGTGAGCGGCCATTGTGCTTAATAGGTCCTGCCCTCATCTCTTAATTCTAATATTAATCTTTTATCACCCATCTTGCATGGTTAAAGAGAGCCAGTACGATGTGGGTGATGTATTTTAGGTCTTCACACCCATTTGCATGCTGCAAATATCGTGCATGTAAAATGGCCATGGAGACCTAAGTAAAAATAAAAACATAGTAAACATTAATAAATAACACCTTCCCTACCCCCAGAAACACTTAATAAAACTCTAAATACACCCTTGTATTGGCGCACTACAGGTCGCAGCAAGCCTAGGCTGCCATTAAATACTTGAGCATACTGGTGCTTGTTGTAAGTACCAGCATACATGACTGCCGGGGACTGCTGGCATGTGGGGAACCACTAGCGCCAGCATGTTCTTACACCCAGGGAATGCTGCAGCCTGAAGTACCTCCACACAATATATGGTCCGGTCTGATACAAATAAATATTAATAAACCGTTTCATGCTTCCCAAATATTAATCTGTAGTCTTCCAAGGACAAATTCAAAGGAATTGACTTTTTAAAATAAAACCTTTTAGACACTGCTAACAGGTCATTTTTCCAAGACCTCCTGTAACACAATGAGAGATCTGATGGTCACAAGATCAATTTATAACCTGGGACAGCATGGAGGGGAACCTTCCTTCACTGTTCCAGATTAAAATAGACCTTGCAGCCATAACATTTCTCATTCTGTGATGGGAGGTCTTGAAAGCGCGAGACCTGTTATCTGTGTATAACGGTATTATTTTGACTAGCCAATTCTTTAAGGTTAAAAGCTTGTACAACTGAACCCTTACAGATGAAGATTCTGATGTTGGTAAGAATGAAAAGTGTTTGTTTATTTATTAAATTATTTATGGTATCAGGTCAGCTCATATATTGTGTGGCGGCACTATGGCCCGCAGCGTGCCCTGGGTGTCATTGTGGTTCTCCACATGCCAGCATGCCCTGGCAGCCATTAATATACATTGTGGTTCCCCACATGCAGCATCCCCAAGCATTTAATGTCAGCCTGGGCTTGCTGCGACCTGGTCTATAGTAACACTACTTGGCCCAAAAAAAGAGAGAAAAAAAAAAAAAGCCGGTGTTTTCAGCGCAGTGTGAACACACCAGGCTCAAATTTTCAAAATTTTGCCCACTGCCTAAAAAGCTGGCTTTTTAGGCAGTGGCAATGTGAACGCAGCATTAGACTAATAAGTTTTTTTGACTTTTTTTTACATTGAGGATTTTTATCTTTGGGTAGAGAAATATACTCAAATAGCATGGCGGGGAATAGAATCAGCCCCACTGACACAAATATTTAGATATATACATCTTTATTTTATTTCAGGGAGAAAGATATTGAAAATTTTCTGGAGATGAGTCGGAACAAGTTCATTGGATTTACCCTTGGACAGTGAGTCATATTGATTAACATATTGATTAAGGTTTTTTTTATTTTACTTTGTTTTTTAAACCCAAACTATGTGAATATGATTTTATGGCCGGCTATTTTAACAAATGCAAGACTTTCCACTTGTCCTTTGAAAGTTGTCTTGTTTAATCCATTGTGTCTGTGTTACTTAAAAAGGAAGCAAACACTTTATGCTTCCAGAATGATAAATTGTGTGTTTAGAGTAGGTGTTCTACATATTATTGCATAACTGTTTTTGGTTTTATTTTTGTGTAGTGACACTGATACATTGGTTGGCTTGCCTCATCCTATTCATGAGAGTGTAAAGATTTTAAAGCAGGTAAAAGAAATAACTACTGTCTTTTCACTGCCACTGTTGATCTTTTTTGTTCTTGATGAGTACCACTTGATATAAAAAAGATGGCAGGTTGGTTAGGTTGTTTTGGATTTAAAAAAGAAAAAGTGGAACTTTTTTGGGTTGTTTGTATTGTCTTTACTGTACATAAGCTCATTTTTTATTTGTTTTGCAGCACAAGTATGTTTCAGTTGCTGATTTACAGATCAAAAAAGAGGAGGAGCTAGAGAAATGCCCTATGTCACTGGTAATCATGACTGTCCTTTGATACAGTGTTATGCTATATGTCTTCTGAATGTTTAAAATGTTGTTCATCTTATGGGACCAGATCCAGACTTCTCTGCAACAGAGGCTATTGCACAGAATTTTCAATCCCAAATTCCGCACGTAGGAGACCATGGCACT
>WWET01000587.1:192198-222198 GCA_011038615.1 Limnodynastes dumerilii
CGATCCATATATCCCTTATCCCTATCCCTTTCCCTGTTTCTTCAAAAAGTCAGTACATCATTCCACTCCGCCTCCATTTTCCAGACATCCAGCTAGTGTCCCAATCATTGTTTTTCATCTAGGTATGTTTTGAATTGTGCGCATGCCTGTGAACTGTTTTAATACACTGTGGCAAGTGTATACTTTTTATAGCACTTGGTGAATACTAGTACCAATTTCCATATAAAAAAATACACTTTTAACATTGTAAAATAATCCATCCATGGAAAACAGATTACTGTTGTGTTTGAGTACTTTCACATTTGAGCACACTGCTACAGATAAATGCTTTACCCTCACAGGGAGAGGAGGAGGTGGAAGAGACTGCTACAGAATGTCTTTACAGAGCCATGTTGCACAACATACCTCAGTATATGGTAAGGGACATACTCACGACTTCTCTATTTCTAGAATTTTAAAATCATTTTTATAATGATTTATTATTAACAAAAAAGTTGATGTTGGTAGACTGCTCCAAGTGCATCGCAGTATCCGTCCACTGTTAGTTTAAAGGAAGCTTAGCTTCAAGAATATGTTGATAGTCATGTTTGCAGGGTGTTTTTCATGGGTTTATTTTTTTATATGCAACAGAATAAATTTATTACTTCAATTTACTGGTATACCTTTTTAATACTGAGCAGTTAAATGCATACTAGCACTTTGCATTTACAATGCTTTTTGGTATGGTTTCTGGATACCTTTATGTGTATTATTATATCAAGAATGCAAGCAGCAAAAAAAATTCTATTCTATTCTATGAAAAAAGGGGCAAAAGTAGTGAAATAATTTTTTGTTTTTTTTTGTTTTTAGTTTCGTAGCAAACTGATATTAGTAGTATAGAAATGTTTCTGTTATCTGAATAATTCGTATAGGCTTAAAGAACATATTATTTGTATAATATCATATGTATAGGGCAGGACCAATGAGTGTTCTTTGCTTTGAGGAGTTTAATTTAATCTTGTTTCATTGGCTGGTATCATTATTCTATTTATGTTTATGTGGCTTTTAATACATCGACTGAAACAATAGGCTCAGTAATGATAGATAGATGAATGAAGTGATGTTTCTATTGCCTGCGGTGTGTGTTTGTGTATAATTAACCTTGCTAACAATTTGGTAGATTGCCTTGCTGAAGATACTACTGGCAGCTGCTCCAACTTCCAAAACCAAGACCGACTCCATCAATATCCTAGCTGATGTGCTGCCTGAGGAGATGCCGTGAGTACTATTGTAGAGGACTGGAGGCATTATAAAGTTAGAGGCTTGATGATAAAATGTGTAATATGTTAAATTTCCTGTTGGTACACAAACATAAAGTATTCCAGCCGCAAGACGCCTGTGTTTTTTTTTTACTTTTCATTTCCTCTTTTAAGCATATAATAGTCTCCATAAGTTTATTATTGTTTTAATGTCAAGTTTACTTTAACAATCTTAGAAAATAAACCTAGGCAAAAAATTAGTTCATTGAGGGTAAGTGGATTACTAGTGAATATGATGTCTACATTAACCAAAGATAATGTAAGAAACTACCCTGCTGCCCCCATGTCTGCAGTTTGTATAGATTGACCATATTCCCCCTGGTCCTTTCATTTCCATTCTGGATTTCACTTTATCTACAAATTTTCTTCACCAGAATCACTGTTCTACAAAGCATGAAGCTGGGAATCGATGTAAACCGACATAAAGAGATCATTGTGAAGAGTGTATCTGCTCTCTTGTTGCTGCTACTGAAACACTTTAAGCTTAATCATATATACCAGGTGAGCTGAAGATGAACATTGCAGCATACTAAAGAAATAACTGTTTAATAAGCATTTCAAATGTGCTTAATAAACCTACCTGTGTGCTAATTATGTTTAAAATGTCATTAATAATGAGTTTAAAGTAAAGGTTTTTGGACTGGATCCAGACTTAAGTAAGTCAGGGGATTTATGCAAGTCTTTTGCATAAGTCCTCTGAAAAGTAATATCGGGGCATGCCTGTGTCATATGTTACGCTAATGTACAGAACTCAGATCCTTACTTTAGAAGATCTGAGGAAGGGGCCGACGCTTCACTTCTAAACCCCGCCAGACAGGTCAAGGTAGTAAAGGAGTGTAGATCAGCAGTCTACACATTTGGAGAAGTTAAGGTATGAGAGAGGGAATAAAAGGGGTGTGCACTCCCCTTTTCTGTGCTTACTAACAGCCCCCCCCCCCCCCCCCCCCCCCCCCCCACCCACGAGGGCTCTGGTGGAGGGNCCCCCGTATATATGGAAAGTTTGCGGGGGTCTAGATATGGTCTATTGCTAAATTCAGGCTTGTTTGATGATTCTACAAATTGCAAATACTGTATGTCAGTGATCCAGACCAACCAGTCAGAATAACAGCAGTATATTACAAGACTAGTCATTGGCATGATTATTCAGAATTTATCTTGAAACATAAAGGAGACAAAAACAAAAAAAACTGTTTATATAACTTGAAACGTCATATACAATTGTTACTTCTCTGTATTAAATAACATTGATTGGACTCTAAGTTCCAAAAATGCTGAGAAATATATTCACTTTATTCTTAAAATATACCAAGTGAAAGTGCTTTATTATAGCAACATGACTCTGTTTACTCCTGGTTACATAAAGTATAGTAGATGCTATTTTATGTGTCTGTTCTGCAGTTTGAATATGTTTCCCAGCACCTGGTTTTTGCCAACTGCATCCCTTTGATTCTGAAATTCTTCAATCAGAACATTATGTCCTACATCTGTGCCAAGAACAGGTGGGAGCTGTGACTGCATGTTTGAGATTTTTTTTTTTTACTGATGTGAACAACTAAGTCTCCATATTTCATTTACAATACTATGAGAAAACGTTTAATTTGCTGTCGGTTCCATTGTCTCGATTCCAATGAAAATTGCAATTTAACATGTTTAAACATGTTTAACACAAAATAATTGTATAAAATATTTTAAAGACAGGTTCCATGACTAGTGGTTTAGATTTAATTTTAAAGGTAATACTTGTGTAAATGTGCTTTAATGTACTGTAATTGCTGGGGTGTATATACTTAGCTTTGTATTGGTGCTATAATAAGCTGTTTCTCTGTACATCTTCTTTACTTTTACATGTACATTGAGTGACACCCAAAACTAAATGTGGAATAGACATGTTCTTCCATAGCATACTAAGACTGATTCAATTGAGCGCAATGTTGCATTCAAATTCAGCATTGTGTGATTCAAATGCATAATTTTTGGGCACAATGTTGGACCAAAACGACAACATTGCGCCCAGACAGTTAACCTACTAAAAATGCAAAATTGCCCTGTGTAATTTGCACCTTCCTGGGACTATAGGAGGTTATAAATACAGGTGACAGCCAGCAGAATTTGTCTTGTAGTGGAAGGCTGACATCTGTTTTGGCGCCAGTTAAGGGTTTTTTATTTTCTTCAAGTGTGGCTCTGGATTAAAAGCTTACAAGACTGGAGCAACGTGAAGATCACTTTGGTAGTTTTAAAAGTTTTTAAAATTTTATTTTGTATATTATTTATTTATTATAGTAACAGACGGGCCCTTATGTTATTGTGGGCCCAGGTGTCAGGGCATGCTGGTGGTTGTGGTTCTCCAAGTGCCAGCATGTCCTGTTAGCCATGGGCATGCTGGCACTTGGAGTACTAAGAGCGCCAGCATGCCCATGCTTTTTATGGCAGTCTAGGCTTTCTGTGGACTGTAGTGCAGTGGTATTTGCGGCCATATTATATACAATTGGCTGCAGATACCTAAAATACAACATTTTAATACTCCCAATTGAATTGGTAGATGTTGCCTTGTCCTATTATGTGTGATGTGTGCAGTGTTCACATTGCACCCAATCAGGGGCATCCACATTTTTTTGTTGGGGGAAGCCTCACTTTGGCACCCCCCTCTACCTTTGCCCCCCCCCCATACCCTGCTTTTCTTCTCACCTTTGTGTTTCACTCTCTGCTCACTGAATGACGCTGATGTGACTCTGTGGTGTGAGGGAGCTACTGCTGCTGCGGAGTGAAGACACTGACAGAAGATTGCACAGATAGACTGTCTCTGTGCAATCCTCTGCCGGCACCCTCCGCTATATTTTTTTTTGGGGGGGTCATGCCCCCTTCCTCACCCCAGTAAATGGCTGCACCAGTACTTAGCTTTTTTTTCTTGTACATTTATTTGCTTATTATTTAGTAATGCCTTTCAATTGCACAACCTTATTTTGTTGTTTTGCCTCTTTAGTATTTCCATTCTGGATTTTCCATCATGTGTTGTTCACGAGTTACCTGAACTGACAGCTGAAAGCCTGGTAAGAAATGTGAAGATAGGTTTATAGGCATTGTGATGTGCCCCAGAATACAGTAAGCTGGATAGAAATAACATCTGATTCGTATATACTTCCTATGTGTGTGTGTGTATGTATGTATGTATAATATATATACTATAATATAATGTGTGTGTGATATCTGTAGCTAAACTGTGGGAAAATTTCTTAGAGAACTTTAGTATCTGAATCATATTAGTCCCTGTGACACGGCTAGACTAAGGGGAATACCACAGATGTCTTGAAATTAGATCAGTTACCTTTATCTCTTTAATACTGTGATCCTGAATTGCTCTACTAGTTTTGGTGTATACTCCTATATATTGCATGAGAAGTCTACATTTCAGAGGTGTGCTGTGATCTGCTGTTTTATAACCTCAAGGAGATACAGTCGCTGCCTCGAAAATGCTGTTCTGAAAATTTAGGTTTCGGCTGTCTCTATTTCGAAAATAACACTAGTTAAAAGATTTTATTAATGAATGGGTAAGTATGCCAATCAGTATACTTAACACACCATGTTGTAACTGACAAACTAACATGGGTGGTGGGGTGCGGTTAGTGTGAGGCCTGGTGGAGAGGAAGGCCCGTGCCAGCCTGACCTAAAAGACAAATTGAAAATTAAACTGAGGAAAGTTACTGCCAATCTGGTTTTTCACCCATCGTCCTAATCAGTAAAACACAATTTGACTAGATCAGATTTTTATCTCTCAGGGTGAGTGTTATATAGAACATGTTGTGAATATGTATAGAAATTCTTTTCCATTATCTAGAAATTTAATTATTGCCTAGATTTATGGTTAAATAGAACACGAGAGCTCCCTTTCCAGGTCTTGATGATGTTAAGTGTTTAGGTGTAGTGTGTATGATATCAGTTCCTTTTGTGATAAAAGTTACCATCTGTAGTGTGTTTTTATTGTTCAATCGACTCTTCTGTCAAGACATCCTATTATGTCGTGATATAATTCTATATTTGTTTTATATAATTCTATATTTGTTTTATGTATTTAATTACAGGAATCAGGAGACAACAACCAATTCTGTTGGAGAAATCTATTTTCCTGCATCAATCTTCTGAGAATCCTGAACAAACTCACCAAGTGGAAACATTCCCGCACCATGGTAAGGGCCCTTGTCCTGTCCAGCAGCAGGAGGTTATGCAGTAAATTGTTTGAATTATGCATGGGTTAACTTATTGCAACAAGGGATATAGATGTAGGTGTGTGCACTAAGAGTTTTTAGGCTCTTTGTTTTTTCTATTTGATCTGTTATGCAGTAACTCCTGAAAATTACCTAGAAATGAATAAATCCGCAAATAAATAGAAAAGAAAAACAAGCCCTATTAATATGCATATTTTTGTTCCTCAAATATCTGTTAATGTTTTCACCTTTTTTCTAATGCTTCTTTTACTTTTTTTGTATGTATCAATAATGCTGTAATAAATGCAAAAAAAACAAACAATAAATATATTATATCTATGTAAATACTACGTTTCCACCACTGGGTGAGACAGATTATCATGCAGTCATGGGAGGGATTTAGATGAGACGGGGAGAGGCAATATCAGTGTGCAGTCTATTTCCTTCTGAAGGAAACTGCACGGTTAGTTAAGGTAGCCCTGTGGCTCTCAAGTGCTATAAGGGCCGTATTCAGAGATCCGTTTTCACGTGTAGTTGCGTGCGTATTTTTATGTGCGCATGCGTGGTAACTTTATGTTTTTAAGTTACGTTGAATATATGCACATAAGTGCTTTAGGCACGGGCATGTGAATCGCACTTGGGGACATACGTACTGATGGGCGGCGTAGGAATACGTACTTGAAAATGTACATGAAAGAGGGTGGGGGGCGTTTAAATGAACGCCTGAGGGCGCAGCAATACTGAATCGCACACACAGAAGACATACGCACGTACATACACACTTAAAGATCAGAGTGGTTTATGGAGGTGTAAGTCTACGATTGCATGGCTGGGAGAGGGGAGTGTCGTGTGTGTTGACTGCTACGTGCATGTGTATAATTGCGTACTTTTAAAAAAACGGATCTCTGAATACAGCCCAAGGTACCTAAAAAATGGGGGGGGGGGTTAGGGGCAGGACGGGTGAGTTAGGCGCGGATCTGTCTTAGCTGTTAATACGGCCCTATGTTATTTTTTTTCCTCAAACTACGTTTAGTAGAGAATGGATAAAAGGGAACATCTAGCATGCTTTAGGGAACTTTATATGCATATAGTATTACCACACAAGAAATAATACACATATGCAGTATTTGCTATTTGTGGCTTTGGAAGGGATGTTGGGGGAACTGTTCATGCAAATAATTGTAGCTGTTTAATACCATGCAGAGTGATAAAGTTTGCCTTTGTTTTGTTGGCAGATGTTGGTTGTGTTTAAATCTGCCCCTATTTTAAAACGTGCACTGAAAGTAAAGCAAGCCATGATGCAGCTATATGTGTTGAGACTACTGAAACTCCAGACAAAGTATCTTGGCAGACAGTGGAGGAAGAGCAATATGAAAACTATGTCTGCTATCTATCAAATGGTGCGGCACAGGATAAATGATGACTGGGCCTTTGGTAATGGTTAGTATCAGCATTTAACCACATTGATATATTAAACTGTCTTTTAATATAGCTTGTGATATATATTTGAAATATAGCTTAAAATATATCATGACCCTCCAAATCATGTCCATATAATAATTCTAAAAGAATTCTAAAATTGAAAGCAAAAGGGATGAATTGGGGCCTCAGGGAACCAATTATTCCACAACTTTCTTAATGTGATCTAATGATTCTATGCAGCATGAATGTGCTGCCTATGTGGTCCTATGGGCAACCGCATAAACCAATTCCTGATATAGAAGGAATCATTCATTAGATGTAGAGAACAAAACTTGCAAAGAACAAAATAGCTATTCGGCATCCCTGCCAGCCCAGATTTGCACACCTGCATCTGAATTTCTGTCATGGTCATGTTGTGCAGCCATTTCAATAGGCAGTGGAGTGGAGTGTCAGCTGGTAGAATATGTCTATTCAGTACATTTTAACAGGAGCGGCTTTGTCCTTAAGTGCAGACTAACAGCCCAAAATCATCCCATATAGTAAAGACCATGGGGCTGATCCAGAGTTTGGGAATAAGGGTAAAAAAGGTGCAAGTGTAAAGCTCTGCTAAACCAATTTTCAAAGTAAGGGGTGTTTACATGCAGGAAAAATACTTTTACACATAGAACTCAGATATTGCATAGCTTTATGTTTATTCTATAAAATAGAGTTGAGCTAAGAAACTTCACCTCTCAATTCTAATTCAGCTTTCACAATTTAAAATTGCCTCCCCTTGCAATTCAACATGGCATTGCTCAGGTCTAAACTTCCACCTAAAAAAGGTGTAAGTGCAACCCTGAATCAGCCCCCATGACCATGCAAAGTACATAGTTAAATATCTGCATATACTTACTATAGCAGAGTCTGTTATAGTAATTGCATCAGAACTTGGTTCTATTAAACCAAACAATACAAGTAATAAAAATGAATTATGGCCCATCCAGGGTACACTGGAGCTTTGCTATACGTTTACTACACTGCTGACTAAGGTTAGGCTTTTATCTATTAAACAAGGAGTGCAAAGAGATGATGATAATTTCATTTGTGTTATTTGTCTTACATATTGTGTGACCTCAATTTGTCCATTAACTCTATTTTCTCTTCATCCTATAAGATATAGATGCTAGACCTTGGGACTTTCAGGCTGAGGAGTGTACCCTGCGGGGGAATATTGAGTGCTTCAACAGCCGGAGATATGAGAAGAACCCGCATTGGGAGTTTGCCCCAGTAGATAACTGTTTGCAGAGCGTGGTGGGTCAGAGGCTCGAACTCCCTGAGGATTTCCATTACACCTATGAGCTGTGGCTGGAGAGGGAGGTCTTCTCTAAACCAATTCAGTGGGAGGAACTTCTGCAGTATTCCTGATTTAGCAAACTCACTGTTGTCTCTTCAGGAGATTGTTATATGGTTATAATTTGATCAAAATAAGAGATAACAGATGTACATCACATGTAACTTGCATGAATGCAGTGTGTGTAATTGTGAATGTAAAGTATACAGAATAGTTTATCTGTCACATACATGTATGAGATAATGTTACTTCAAAGCAGTTAGTGATCCATATCCATCTACTGTAAGCACTAATTGTACCGAAGCCTTAGATCATAAAAAAACAATGCTGCTTTTACTGTCTAATGCAAGAATAGTATTTTTTTTATACACTGGACTATATTTCTGACAAGACAATTTTGCATGTATTCAAGATATGCAAAGGGTATACCACGTTTGGTATGTCTCTGTATATAAATGGTATGGGGTTTTGTATAAAAATTTGTATTTTCATTAACTTTATGACTTGAATTGCTTCTGTTACTATTACTTTATATTTTCCGATAGGCCACTGTCAGCTTACCTCATACCTTTACTCTGCCCACACTCTGGTTACACCAGTTACAATGCAATTCTGTGCGTAACATTTCTAAACACTACCTCTATGGGAATGTGTTAATCAACAAATTATTATGCACATTAGTACAACAAGCTTGATTTTCAAAAGCAATTTCCTATATTTACTGGTTTTGACTGTAAGGGTATGGCAGAATCTTGTGAAAAATTGTTATACCAGCGTTCAGAAACAATGAAACGATGCTCGGCACCAGAGCTTGTCATTTGTCATAAGACCTCATGGTGTGTGTTCCCCTACATTGCTTGCATGCACTAGCTAACTCAAGAGAGTTGCCAAACACAACTACTGACAAAAAGGGACAGACGATAATAAATGATACAACCTCATATCACTGCCATATTTCCTAATATGTTAATCAGCTAGTGACTGGTTGGGTTTTTCTTAATTTTAACAATAATTAATACTGTACAGTATAAGATTGTAAAAATAAGGGCTTTTTAAATGTAACATAAGCCAGGTTTTACTGCATGCCAAGCACAAAGAGGGATGTTGGCACTAGAGAATCTCTAGGACACCAAGGGTTGGTGTCAACCATTTAACACTCATGTAAAATAGCTTATAGATATAACCATAAAATGTAACTTGTAATGTGTTGTGTATTTGCAAGAACTGGAATGAGATCCTATTGTTAAAAAGTGAGTGTGTAAGCTTAAACTAATTGCTTTTGTGTTTTTAAGAAGTTGTACACAGAATTAATGTTTTGAGAAAAAAGTGACCCTCTAAAATCATTTTTGAATGTGAGGCAGCCATGAATGTGTAGGGGATCCACTTATAGAGATTGTTTGTGCTCCATTTACCTGGAGATTAGACTTGAGTGTCACAGTTTTGAGGGCTGTGTTGGAGACAGCAGTGGAATAGCGCTGAGCTTAGAGAAACACTTAAACCTGTTTGATAGGCAGGTGAATGCTACTGCTGAGTTTTGTATTGTGACAACCAGTACTGATGTGTAAGGTAACCTTTAAAACTGTGAACATAGATTGTGCTGGAAAAATGTGAAGATTATTTGAATAAAGATACCTCGTTGTTTACATAATTACAAGATGACCTGACTCCCATTTATTTTATCAATGAACTGTATATTTTCTACACTTTCATTTTTGGAATAGGCTACATATACATTTGGTTTTCCAAAGAAATTACCATACTGACAATGGGTTACATGAAAATAAAATATTAAAAATAAAATGCACACAACCCTTTACCAGTATTGGTATTCAAGGAGCTGTGACATTTAGGCAGAAGGTTCTGAATTTTGTGAAAACGGAATACTATTCTAGCTCATACATACTGGTATCTCCCAATGTTGTTTTTACAATGAAATTGTGGTCTATTTATTTTACCTTACTATTCTGATAGGCAGAGCCGGTGCTAGGATGTTTGGTGCCCCGCTGCAAACTTAAAGTTTAACGTTTAATACCAGTGTCCATGGGTCTGATCCAGACCTACGCCGATGCGCTGTGCTTATTAAAGCACAGCGTATCGGCGTTCACTTACCTCGACACTCCCCCTGTGCGGGCGTATGGCCCTTTCCTTACGCCGGCTGAAGGCTACCCTAAGCCGGCGTAAGGAAAGGACCATACGCTCGCACAGGAGCGTATGGCCGCCTAGCCCGCCCTCCCATTCTCATTTAACTACCTCCCCCCGCCCACCTACACTAACCTGAACGTAGGGACGCTTGGGGACGTCCCCTCCAGCGTCCCTACGGTGTTGCTACGGACGCCCGATCCAGGATCGGGCGTTGCTGTAGCAACACCGGGCAACATCTGCCCGACGCATGCGCAAATTGGCTGAAAAGCCGATCTTACGCTTATGCCCGTCGTCCTAGCGACGGCGGCCGTTATTCTGGATCAGTCCCCATGTGAGCTAATAAAATACAGAACGCGAGAGACAGCAGCCTAGTCTCTGCTATATATACACAAGTGTGGTAAAAGCGCTTTACAATGTTTAAAAACGGTGTCCATCCAGGCTCAGAAGGGGAAACAGGCGCTGTGGAGTGGGAAGCGGGGGAGGAGCCTCTTAAGTCTGGAGCCCTCCTGTACCGCATCCTTCACGCTTACTGCATTGCTCCGGCCCTGCTGAATAACAATAATTGTCTTGGATTGCAATAATAATTGTTATAATTTTTTATAAAAAAATAATTTTGGCCAAAGACAATACTAAGAAGCTACAAGAAAAGATAAAACATTTTGGGCTCTTACAATTACAGATGTGGAAAACCAGGGCTGCCGCAATACGCTCCATGAGGGGATGTGATGCAGGTCAACACCAAGCTAGAGAGGCAGTGCAGGAATAGTGGTAAACAGATGGGAAGATGAGCCTTTCCCTCTTCTCGTATGTAAAAATGACAGGCACCATAGCAGCCATTTTCACCCATGAGAAGAGGGGGTGGCCCTTCCTCTCTTCTATGTAAATATCAGTCACTAGAGTGACTCTAGTGACTGATATTTACATAGCTGGAGCTATGGTATAAGGTTGCGGTGCTTGTCTACATTACAGTGAGGATGCAAATTTATAGTTTGCAGGCGGGTGCCGGCCCTGAGGAAACCTAGAGTCCTAGAGCAAGTAAAATAAGAATAAGCTGTTCTGATTGAATAGTTGGGACGGAGCAGTCCGCTAGGAATTGTCCTGTCTAAATAATTGTAAAAAGCTTCCTCACCTAGGGCAGGGGTTCTTAACCAGTGATACATGAACCACTATCTGGTGGCATCTAAAATTATTTGTATATTAACCAAGGCTGATACCAGATAGCTGAGGGTATGTTTAATAAAATATGTTGTGGAATGATTGGCATATGTAAAAAAAAAAAATGGATCTTTAAATAACTAAAAAATATATAATAAAGTTATATGGGGAGTGAGTATGTATCTACATGAAATATACAAATATACAAGTGGGAGGGAACATGAGAGAATATGTAAAATGGCTAAGATGACCATAGTGAAGATGGAGGGGAAGAAGCAGGTGAAGAAAGAAATTATGGAGAAGGTAATGGGGATAGAATAGGTTTGGTTGGTGGTACTTGACATGACATTTACTAAGCAACTGGTAAACACCAAAAAGACCTGAGGAAAGAGGGCATTGTTTAGGGTGTGGGTAAAATCCGGAAACCATATTAAGTGTATGGGAAAAGCCAGAAATGATGGTGGTGGGAGTTCCCTTCTCTGATACCTAGCAACATCCTGTCCCTGTTGCTAGGTAGCAGAGGAGGGACCCCCTGCCGCCATCTGCACCTTACCTCTGCATTTAGAATGTTCCTGCCACATCCAATATGGTGGCAAGGGGTTTTCGGACAGACCTGCCACCGAAATTTTGGACGTGGCTGGAACTTACTGAATGCAGAGGTAAGGTGCAGAATGTGGAGATGGTGGCAGCGAAGGAGGGACCTGCTTACTGAAGGTCAGTAAGTTCCTGTGACATCCAAAATTGTGGCGGCAGGGTCCATCTGAAGGACCCCCACTGCCATATTGGATGTGGCAGGAAATGGTGGCAGGAGGGACCTGCTTACTGAAGGTCAGTAAGTTCCTGTGACATCCAAAATTGTGGCGGCAGGGTCCATCTGAAGGACCCCCACCCCACTGAGCTTGTTACTTAATCATATTAATGCTCATATACAAATTGAAAAAAATATTTAGATTTTCTTTTATTTGGACTTTTTCTAGAACCTTATATTCTAGGAATCCTATAGCAATGCCCCATGAAAGCTTTTATGATGGATATCATACAGAGTTCGAAGTGAGGGGGTATGCTATACCGTCAATTTTCCTACTGATTTAATTGAAAAGCTGTAAATCTCCATTCACTTCTAATATTTCCAAATTTTTATAACTTTATTTATACAAGCTTCTTCTTACTCAGCACACAGGGCATGTAAAAAAAAACCTTTTTTTTTTTTTAATCAACGATTACTTCTGTTCTGAGAGGTTTTGTCTTACAGCAAGACTTTTTAACTAAACATGCAATGTTTATGAAGAGCCAATCCAATTCACCCATGCACTAAATAAACTGTATTAAATAACAATCTCTATACAGTAAAATATTATTTTTTTTGTTAGATTTTTGCAAATCTATAGATCATTCCATACTGAAATAATAGCTTTTTTCAGAAAATAAAGTAAAACAAATAGAAAATGACTAGTATTCTATTCTATCAGAGTCAGGCAAACACAAAAACCATAACATCAGCGTTGTGTTTCCATAATAAATTAAAAACAAAATGTGACTGCCTATGGTAAAAAGAAACAGAGATCCTCACCAGCCAGATCCCTTTACGGGGCTCGTTGTCTCCGGTGGCTGGGCTGCATCGCGCCTACATTGTCATGACAACCGTTGTTATGGTGAGGAGTAACGCACCACCTCCATTACGTACGACAGTTACTATGGATTCGTGAGAGCCTAGGAATAGGCCATGTGTTTAGAACATGGGTGCCTATTATGCGGAAATAGTTGGATTGGATATGGCGATATACGTGCAGGTGCAGGCGCAGGCATAGTTGCGTCACGCTCCTTTTGATATACAATATGCGGCACGGAATCAATTATCTCTGGGAAAAGAATCACATTTAGTACGATGTAAAGAAAAACTATATTCCATTTAAAATTAGTATTTATCTTGTCGTGTAAGTGCGTGCGTGGGTGGAAGTTATTCATGAAGAATGCACATAAACCTTTTTCTCTAAACATATCTATTGCTTACTTCTTGTTGTAGTAGCAGTTGGTTTTCTGCCTTTTGTTAACCATTTGAAGCCTCTTTACCATCTAAAACAGGATTAGGTATGTCTTGCTAATTCTAGATCCTCTCCCAATATAGGGATAAAAAATGGGAAAAGGGTAAAAGCCGGAAACATATTAAATGTATTGAAAAAGGCGGAAACCATACTAAGTGTATGGGAAAAGTCGGGAATCATATTTAATGTATGGGAAAAGCTGGAAACCATATTAAATTAAATGAAAAAGTCCCACAATCCAGACACACACACACACTTTGGGCCGTATCCAGAACTACGGCCGTCTTCCATAGACGGCAGTAATTCACTGAACAGTAGCTACTGCGCATGGGCAGTAGCTATTGTACGTAATCTGCGTATCGTTTCGATACGTAGATTGCGTATATGTGGTCTAAAAGACCACATATACCCAATCTACGTATCGAAACGATACACAGATTACGTACAATAGCTACTGCCCATGCGCAGTAGCTACTGTTCAGTGAATTACTGCCGTCTATGGAAGACGGCCGTAGTTCTGGATACGGCCCAAAGTGTGTGTGTGTGTCTGGATTGTGGGACTTTTTCATTTAATTTAATATGGTTTCCAGCTTTTCCCATACATTAAATATGATTCCCGACTTTTCCCATACACTTAGTATGGTTTCCGCCTTTTTCAATACATTTAATATGTTTCCGGCTTTTACCCTTTTCCCATTTTTTATCCCTATATTGGGAGAGGATCTAGAATTAGCAAGACATACCTAATCCTGTTTTAGATGGTAAAGAGGCTTCAAATGGTTAACAAAAGGCAGAAAACCAACTGCTACTACAACAAGAAGTAAGCAATAGATATGTTTAGAGAAAAAGGTTTATGTGCATTCTTCATGAATAACTTCCACCCACGCACGCACTTACACGACAAGATAAATACTAATTTTAAATGGAATATAGTTTTTCTTTACATCGTACTAAATGTGATTCTTTTCCCAGAGATAATTGATTCCGTGCCGCATATTGTATATCAAAAGGAGCGTGACGCAACTATGCCTGCGCCTGCACCTGCACGTATATCGCCATATCCAATCCAACTATTTCCGCATAATAGGCACCCATGTTCTAAACACATGGCCTATTCCTAGGCTCTCACGAATCCATAGTAACTGTCGTACGTAATGGAGGTGGTGCGTTACTCCTCACCATAACAACGGTTGTCATGACAATGTAGGCGCGATGCAGCCCAGCCACCGGAGACAACGAGCCCCGTAAAGGGATCTGGCTGGTGAGGATCTCTGTTTCTTTTTACCATAGGCAGTCACATTTTGTTTTTAATTTATTATGGAAACACAACGCTGATGTTATGGTTTTTGTGTTTGCCTGACTCTGATAGAATAGAATACTAGTCATTTTCTATTTGTTTTACTTTATTTTCTGAAAAAAGCTATTATTTCAGTATGGAATGATCTATAGATTTGCAAAAATCTAACAAAAAAAATAATATTTTACTGTATAGAGATTGTTATTTAATACAGTTTATTTAGTGCATGGGTGAATTGGATTGGCTCTTCATAAACATTGCATGTTTAGTTAAAAAGTCTTGCTGTAAGACAAAACCTCTCAGAACAGAAGTAATCGTTGATTAAAAAAAAAAAAAGGTTTTTTTTTACATGCCCTGTGTGCTGAGTAAGAAGAAGCTTGTATAAATAAAGTTATAAAAATTTGGAAATATTAGAAGTGAATGGAGATTTACAGCTTTTCAATTAAATCAGTAGGAAAATTGACGGTATAGCATACCCCCTCACTTCGAACTCTGTATGATATCCATCATAAAAGCTTTCATGGGGCATTGCTATAGGATTCCTAGAATATAAGGTTCTAGAAAAAGTCCAAATAAAAGAAAATCTAAATATTTTTTTCAATTTGTATATGAGCATTAATATGATTAAGTAACAAGCTCAATTACTGAACAGGTGCATCATTTTATCAGTTGTCATAGGTACCTGTCAATATTTATACACAATATTAATATAATAGACTAAGTTAATTTCAGTTATCCTTCAGATGCTTACAAATAAAATAACAAATGTATAATTATGTATGCTTGTGTTTGTAACACACTTGCTATTCTTAACATATAATGTAATTGTTGTCTTTGTTTTATTTTTTTTAGAAAGTTATATCATGGAAGTATGAGCACATAGTATTTGCAAGCTCCCAAGAATGGTAATATAATAGATTTTTGCCTTTCTAGTGCTGAAATGGGTTTGGGTACCATTACAGAGTTATGTTTGTTTGTACATATTTTCCACAGAAATAGCTGAAACAATATACAGCGGGCAAATTGTATATCATCAAACAAATGTGATATCCAATATTTTAGTAACTATTTTACGTCATCTACATATTGTTTCTCTACGTAGATTTCGTATATGCAGTCTTTAAAAATATAGAGAGGTATACAAATCACAAAAAAATTACATAAAGCTATGTACAGTACACAATAATACTAGTAAACAAAAAAAACTCAGGAGACTAAGATGTGCACTGTTAAACTTAGCAGTTTGCATAGGACACCATATTGGAGAAAATCCGACATCTGCTTCTGGCTTCGACTGCAGATGTGAATAAAGAATAGCTACTGCTGCTTATTCACTCACTTCAGTACTGATGTAACGTGCATACAACATGTGATGGCTTTTATTTAAAAACAGGCAACCATGAAAATTTAACAAGAAAATTTTACTACTGGCTCATTAATTAAGAAATCATGAATCAGCACTGTGACTGTGTGGAGTATTGTCAGATTTCACATTAAACAACAATCCTTATGCCCATAGTTTTACTCATTGCAATTACTTGCAATTGCTATAATACTAGTGAAAACTTCTTGGGACCAGAAAGCTGTGGGAAAGGAAAAGTGGGGATGTTGCCCATAGCAACCAAACATATTAGAACCGACATTTTCTAGTATGTAATAGGAAAGTGAGAGTAGAATCTGATTGGTTGCTATGGGCAACATCTCCACTTTTCCTTTCCCACAACTTAGTTAATCTGGCCCTTGGTGTCAACATACAGCTATAGAGGTTTACAATCATGAAATTCTGTGGGTTTTTTTTTGTTTGTTTTTTTGCTGAAAACTTTTACGATTAGCTTTTCTGAAACTACCAAAGTTATCTTTGATCTCTGGGGTTCCAACACATTGCCTCTCCACAATAACAATTTATTCTTATACTTGCCAAAAATACAAGCTAAAACCTTAAAAGTGTTATACAGTAAAATAAGGTCAATCGAGATCTTACTTTCATAAATACAGTACTAATGGTGATGCTGTATGTACTTGGCATGTGGCTCTACCTGTTTTAACTTTTCACTTTTATTTTGCAACACCCGACCCAATGATGTCTGACCCTGCACCATAAATAGCTCATGCATTAGGATATGATGACATTTCCTTTTAAGAAACAAAAGTTATTTGTGAGATTCCATTTTAATGTTCATGGTAAAACAATGTTAAAATACTCTTTACATGTAATGCATATAATATAAGTTTACATATATTGTATTGTCTAATAAACATCTGGGGCCTGATCCAGACTTCTGTGGGCTTTCTGTAAGCACGAAGTTGCTAAAGTCTGCATATAAGTGACAAGTGCGCTCCCATGACACTCCCCTCTCATATATGGATTTTAGCTAACTTCAATGTCCACTACCTTAACTTTTCTGTGCGTATCGATGAACAATTGGAACGTACAGATGTACAGAAGTGCAGCACCGCTGTCAGAAAATCTGTGGGCTCCGTCCCCTATGTGACGTCATTGGGGGGGGGCGCGGTGGACCTGTGTTAACAGCGGACTGATGAAGTTTTTCCATGGCCTGATAATGAACAGATATGAGCTGCAAGTAAAGCAGACCCTAACAGACAGATCTCTGCCTGTACGAAAATGTGTTCCGTACGTTCAGAGATTCAACGTGTAATATCTGGCGTGTGCATGTGCAGAATGATCGCACAGCCTAATTTAAGCACAAGACGACTGTAGGGCATAATTCTGGATCCGGTCTCCGGTAATTAAGAAAATATTCAGCTCTGTGTTACCTATTACTTCTAACACTGTATTTTTTTGTCTTGGCTGTCTTAACTTTTTTTTTTTTGCAGCCAACCAAAAGTGCCAAATCCAAAGGCTCAGCCAAATCCAAAGGATCAACCAAATCCAAGGGTAAAGGAAAGAAGTCAAAAAAATCAAAGAGTAAGGAGCCCAAACCAGTGGTGGATATACTCAGTCCAGCTGCCATGCTAAATGCTTACTACATCTCCCACAATGCTGTAGACTGCTTGGGATTTAGAGGATTTAGCTGGCCTGGAGCATCGAAAAAGAAAGGAAAAAAAGGGAAGAAAGGAAAAAATAAATAAATAGTTGATACTGGTGTACCACGTACTAACAACATTACATGTTGCCAAATACTATCTAAATATGAACAAATCAATAGTAAATTCACAAACTCCCAATTCCTGTAATTGTTAACATTTCCAATAGCAGTTACCACCCTGGATTTCCAGTGTTATGTCTGTAATAATAAACTTTAGATGACAATATTAATCTATTTTTTTATTTTCTGTCATGAATTGCTGGTCCTGTTGCAGCAACCCTGCTAGGAACTCCAGACCCAGTGATTGCAGCTCCATGTACCTGCGGTTGTTTAGCAATTCAGACACTTCATTATATGCTGCTTTCTACCCAATGAAAGTCCCAGCATTCTCTGTTATGTCTCCTTCCTAACTTTACTGATTGCTCTGAGGTTCCGCCCCACCAGCTGATTGGTCAGTGACCCTTTATATATCAGGCCCCCCTTTCCCAAAGTACTGGTTATATCGTTTAGCTCCTGCAGTGATCACCTGCTCCAGTGTTCCTTAGCCTGCCTCATGTCCTGAATCCTTCTGGTTCACTCTCTTACTCTGTTTGTTTGTTATCTCAGTACTATTTATTTTTATTTGTGCTAATCCATCTGCACTCCAGTACTGTCTTTTGTGCTACTGCTTACTATCTTTTCTATGTGCTTCTATCGGCACTTTGTTATTTATTTCCGCACCCTGGACTATATTCACACTTAGATTAGAAATTGCGTACTTGGCTAAAAATATGCATCGCAATTATACACAAGTGCGATTCAAGGATAGCAATGGCTGCAGCTAACCACACCCACACACTTGTGCATGTGTTTCTGTGTTCAAGTATGCCGTACATAGAAATGCATGAATTTGGGGACTTATTTTTGGTGGAGATTCAGCCAAGCATTTAGCAATGCAGACATTGATGTTTGACTTTCAATTCATTTTTTGAAGAAGTGAAAATAGGATACAACTGTAATTGTGCCATGAGCAACACAAAAAATGGAAATAAAATATTAAAACAAGATACATAAAAAAATAAAAAAAAAAGCAAAAAGAATTTGCTGGGTATGATTGTTTTTAAAATATTCAATAAAATGATTTTTTATTTAAAAAAATCATTCTTACAAATGTAGCATAAAGTAACAAACAACAGAAATTATGCATACTGGCATAAATAGGTCAAACATTTATAAAAAAAAAATGAAACATTATTCCTATATTGAAATTAAACACAAATAAGTGAAACACAAGGCTACCTTGACACTGTTGCAAGTATTTTATTAAATAGCAAAAACCATAACTTTACGTAGGTGAGCCTTCTGTTTGTTAATTAAACACACACGTGCATTGATTAAAATTACATAGCAGCGGATGGCTGTGCGCAGTGTGTAGGGACGCATGGACTTTCTTATGGCACCACAGGCTTCAGCAACTTACGAGTGGTTGAGGGCTAACTTAACTTTTCCCGTGCTTATATTCGTTTACGCAAGGCACTCCTGCTTGTGAATCAGTCGTAACTCTGTTGGCACACCCATACTGTACATTAATAGCCCGTTTGCAGCTCATTTGTATTAAGTGTCTTGCCCCTCTAGCCACTCGTCCCGTGCCGATGCATGCATCAGTCATAAGTCTAATCTATGTGTGTGTGTATGAATCAGTCGGCCATGTTTTTTGTGTTTATATAATTGGGTTCTGGGTTTGTGCAGTTTTTAAAATCGTAAAAACACGCGAGTAGATTCCACATTTAATTAAGTGTGAATCCGGTCCACTATCTGTATCCAGCTCTATCCTGCCTGCCTGGTTATTGTCATTGGTTTATCCTGGTGGCCTCAGCACCAGCCTTGTGCTCCCTAGTGGTCTCCGCTGCTGTTAGTACTTGTAGTAATCATTCTCTCCTCGGGTATCCTGCTAAGGGACTTTGACCTGCCGGGGTTTCTGCAGCCAAGCCTGTCCCGACCATCATGGGCTCCAGTGAATAGATCCTTGCTTAGACTCTGTACCCTGATACACGGTACCTCTTACCTTTTCCTTGTACTTCCTAATAAATTAGAAAATCGTATGTTACATATTGATCACCATTTATGCATTTAACATTAATGGGCATTAGATGACATTTTTCACTAGAGTTTTCCCCTTTTAATTTTAAATTAAACAAAAAAAATGGGCAAACTAATTGGCCAAACAGGAAGTAAGTGCTTGTTGAAATAATATATGAAGAGCAGGTGGGATGTGTATCTAGCAGAGACGAGCAGATGACACCAGCAATATGATACATTTTCTCCATTATATCTAAGACCATGAACTGTATTTTTATCTACCATTGTAGAACAGGCCATTCCTGAAATGGTGGTTATCTGAGAAAAATCATGGCTCTTTAGCGCTCTGCAACAGCCAGGATAGACAATGTCCAGGACACTGATATTTCAGCCATTAAACTTATTTGCGATAGTATATTTTCTACAGAAAGTTTTAGAAGGCCCAATCCCTCTCTAAAGCTGGGTACACATTGGAGGCTTTTGTAATGATCATGCGTGATTGTTGCAAAGACATTGGGGTAGATCCAGAACTACGTCCGTCTTCCATAGATGGACGTAATTCAATAACAATAGCTACAGCGCATGCGTAGTAGCTATTGTACGTAATCTGCCTATCATTGCGATACGTAGAATGAGTATATGCGGTCTTTTAGACCGCATATACGCAATCTACGTATCGAAACGATACACTAGCTACTACACATGCGCTGTAGCTATTGTTTATTGAATTACGTCCGTCTATGGAAGACGGACGTAGTTCTGGATCCGGCCCATTGTTTAATCACAACTGTTTAATTTTACTGATAAAATGATGTCACGATGTAAGCAATCTAATTGGGGGGAGGGGGCACATGGAGTTGACAGTATCTTTTAAGTATGTATAAACGAATCAGAGCTGAAAGTCATTGGATCAAGCCGAAACTGTTGCCACAAAGCACTTTTGTCACTGCATTATATTAGGATTAGAAAAAGCCTACGAAAAACCAAATCTCACACTATTAGTCCTACCAAATGTTGCAATTAACAGTACATTTTAAAGCAGATATCTACCAAACTCAAATTCACCGGTCAGACTACCAAAAAAGTGGTTTTGCACCACTTCAGTAGCATGTGCTTGGTGATCTGTGGCTACGGTGTAGCTACTCTGCCACAGAAACCCACAAGCTCAGCATTTAGACATGCTTGTCTGTAGCTTGGGCTACTGCTGATTCAACATAATATTAATAGTTTTTACAGTTAAATGGAGCAGCATGGAATGAAACTGTTGCTGATTAGCCATTTCATATTGAAACACAAGTAGCTCACTTAAAAAATTCAGTCACTAGTGCTTTTGTATCACCAACTTGTTCAAGATAGAAGCTAGAGCAGTTCCTGTTCAACATTATTTTTGCCAAGGTGCAGACTTGCTCCTTTTTTCTGTTACCTCCAACTCTGGATCATTATGTCTTATCAATAGACTACTGGAATCAGCAGATAATGTTTCATGCAGTACGTTATGTTAGAAGTGATGTTTATTGACCAATGTAGCTCTTAAGCAGGCCAGGCACTAGAGTGATTACACTGGTCGATAATGATTTTGTCACAGTTATTCTCGTGTGTTTTTATTGGTGCATTTTCTGTGCTGACTTTAACAATGTGCACATATTCTTGCTATCACCTATAGTTTTATAGCCATGCCAACTTCAAGAGTGCTATGTTACCTGTTAATAGAGTGTTTATGGGGCTTTTATTGGCAGCTCCTGGTGGCTGAGTCAAGTGAGTCTTTCTGTGCTAGGGTTAAACTTGAATCCCTGTGTTGGTTGATCCACATCTGTTGACCATCAGGGTTGAGCTTTAAAGCAGATGCACCAACCACCATTCTTGCTACGTGGTAACAATGGACACTGCACTGTATTTGTACCAGTTTGTGCCATGCCTAGAAGCTGTGTTAACTCTCCAGATTCGTTTTGCTACATCTGTGGTGAGGTGACATTTAAATGTCAGAGATGCTGTTTGACTCCACTCCTGAAGCAGTGCTATGAGCTCTACTTTGGATTACAAGTTGCTGACCAAAACAAGTACTGGGCTCCTCATATTTGCTGCATCACCTGCCTCAGACTCCTCACAGGTTAGTCAAAGGGTGCTCGGCACATGAAGTTTGCCGTTGGCGTGGGAACCAAAAGGCCACTGCACAGACTTCTACTTTTGCCAGAAAAACATTGTGGGCTTTAGCTCCAAGACAAAGCATGGCACTGCATACCTAGATTTACCATCCACCATGAGACCTGACCCTGGAGCCTCCAAAAAAGATTGCATATTGAGGATAAGGCAAGTGCTGACCCAACCTTTGAGTCTCCCTGTCCGTCTCCTAAACCACATCTGGTTACACAAGGGGATCCAAATGACCTTGTCAGAGATTTAAACCTGTCTAAAAGGCAAGCAGAACTTTTAGGGTCTAGATTAAAAGGCTGGTATCTCCTTCACTCCTAACACTAAGGTAGGTGTTTTCAGAAAAAGATGTAAAGACTAAGGATTTCTTTGCACTGGAAGATGGACTTGAATTTTGCCATGATGGCCGTTCTGTAATGGAAGCTCTTAGTCACCAGTACAAAACAGAGGATTGGCGCCTATTCACTGAAAGCTGTGCTACTCCACAACAGCAACAAGTTACCCTCAGTACCAGTAGCTCATGCTGCTGCATTGCAGGAAACACATCTGCAATGAAGAAGACATATGGCAATATGGAACTTCTGCTGAACAAAATCAGATAGGCAGAGCACCAATGGCATGTCTGTGGTGACTTAAAAGTAATTTCACTGCTGCTGGGACTACAGTTTGGTCACCCAAAGTACAGCTGTTTTTGTGTGAGTGGGACAGTAGAGACCGTAAAAGCCATTACGTTCAGAAGCAGTGGCCAAAACGAACTTCACTGACCACGGGAGTGAAAAATGTTGATACTGCCCATATCTGCTTCTGCTCCATATAAAGATGGGTCTTGCCAAGAACTTTATCAAAGCACTGGGTAAGAGTGGACTTGCCTTTGCCTACTTAAGAGAGAAATTCCAGAGAGTCAGTGATGAAAAGCTTAAAAAGGGGATATTTGTTGGTCCTCAGATTAGAGAATTGATACTTGTTGTGCGCTTTGATGGCCTGCTTAATCCATATGAGAAAGCTGCATGGGAGGCTCTCAAGAACATTTGACACAACTTCTTAGGGAACAATAAGGCAGACAACTACATAGAGCCGGTGGAAAATCTCTAAAAAGTGAGGTGTGACATAAAAGTCCACTTCTTGGGGCAAGACTTACAAAGCTATAGGACTATACCTTTGATGAAATGGCAGTGACTGCCATGAAACGCGTTAGTGATCTGCATAGGCTATCCGTGGCTTAAGAAACACTTTGTCTCTCTGACTGAGACCCCAATTGGATTATTTTTTGCTCCCTGTCACCATCACCCATTGTTTTCCACACTCTGCATGAGGCAACCTGGTTAAAATTGCATCTACAGCCTTCTGGTCGGCTCCCCCTCGGAAAAGTTTTCCGGTCCACAGGAGTAAGGGAGAAAACATAAGTGACCATCATCCGACCGAGCTGAACGAACACAGCGGCTATCTTCCGTACCAGGTCCAGCTGGCCGGCGCGGACGCGTGCCTGCCGATTTGGTGAGCTTTTCAATTCTATTACAATATCTACCATATTGGGAGAACTGTTTTGTTGTTCTTTGGGTCCACCAGAGCCTTTCAAGAGAGCCCTTTACCTTCCTTGCTTGATGTCAGTTCCCTGAGGACTGTTACAAGAACTATCACTTTATCCTTCATATAAAGGAAATTATAGATATACAGCCAGGAGGGCTTATTCTCTCTAACTGAGTATTATCTCCTTGGACAACAAGGATTGGATATTTGTTCATGTGTTCTATTTGCCACTTTTTATTCATATTTTTATGTATTACTATTTAATAGGTTTTTTACTCACTATTAAAATTGATACTTTTATGATACCAGTAGTATAACTATTATATTTTTATATTTTATTGTTTGTTATTGGGACCTGTTAGTGCAGCACTATTTCTTGTATATTGTTGTATTTTTAGGTTGAAGCTCCTATAGTGCAGCTGCTCTACAGATACCCATTTGTATATTGCTAAGGGAACCTTAGATATACTATACACTTTCTGTACATTTTCACACTATCCATATAAGCATCATAAAACACAATCTTGTAACCACAATAAAAGAAAGCAAATCATAGCCGCTACTATCTCCACTATACAATTCTCATTTCATCCTAAAAAACTGCAACACAATGCAGACTATACATCTTAGGGATACATACCTTTCAGACATTGGGCCAGATCCAGAACAACGCTTGTGAGCGAATTTCCGTGTGGCGGAGACGTAAAATCGCGTTTTGGTAAGTACTGCGCATGCGCACCATAGAAAATACGCTCCGTAACGTAGCGTAAATGTGGCCATTCACGTATGTGTCGCGTAAATCCTTATGTGTGGGCGTGCCAATTTTACGCGAGTCTGAAATTAGGATAATGGGGTAGATCCAGAACTCCCTTGGCACACCCCTTGAATGTACGTATTTTCTCCGAGATCCAAACCCAACCTTAACTTTTGCCCACGTAACCGATGTCATCCGCTCACGTACATATGAGCAACACGTATTTATGCAGGTAAGCACGCCCATACTGTACACTTTAAATACAAACCCCTGCCTACATAGTGTATTTCAGACGTATTTTAGACTCACGTAAAATTGGCACGCCCGCACGTAAGGATTTACGTGACACATACGTGAATGGCCCATACGTTCACATTTACGCTACGTTACGAGAAGGAAACTATGCACGGTTAGTTAAAGTAGCCTTATGGCACTCTTAAGTACCATAAGTTCCTCCTCTGCGGCGTTCTTTTTGCAGACAGGAAGTGCTCATACAGGAAGTTCCTGTATGAGCTGCTGCAGCTGTGAGACACGATCTGTCACTACTGCAGCAGCAGCTCATACAGGAACGCCCTGTATGAGCGCTGCCAATCTGTATAGCGGGGGGATGTCCGGCAACCATGCTGGTTAGGTGCTGGGCATCGCCCTGCTCCCTGCTATACAGACTGGCAGCGCTCATACAAGAACCTCCTATATGAGCGCTGGCAAACTGTATAGCGGCGAGCGGGGGGATGTCCAGCGCCTAACCAGCATGGCGCAGGGATGCACCACATTCCCTTGCGGAGCCGGCCCTGGCCATGGGCAACATCTCCACTTTTCCAAACCCGCAGCTTAGTAAATCTGGCCCTTGGACTCACACCTTAACTTCTTCCCAGCCAGTCTTGGGGCAGTCAGCCATGAACATGGCGAATGATTCCACCAGGATATTTCCATTATGGAAAAGCAGTATCAGGGCAAGTGGAGTGGCTACTGTTGGACACCTAAGGGAGATGTTCCTGAGATAAGTCACATTTGAAAATCATAAGCATCAACATTTTATGTGTGATAGTTGTTAACATGTCTGTGTTGTTAATTCATATAATGCTGTAAACTTGAACTGTGCTATGTAATTCTAAAACATTTGCTTGTATTCAGCGCGTATGGAATTATGCAATGCAATCTTATGCACTCGTGTGACAATAAAAAAATATAAGATTTTGTTATCCAGTGTTATTGAACCAAAAATCGCTGTAGTGTATGGCCAGTATTTTTCTTTCTAACACTAATAAAATGACCAAAAAATGCTTGGGTCTGATAATTTTATTTTATAGCATGCATAAAAAATATCAGATACAGGCTTCATGACTTTATTACTGCTGTACTAGTCGGTAATAATGGAGTCAGACAGAGTAACTCCGTCCATGAGGTGGACTGGCCACGCACTACTGTCTAGACAGAGCTTCTTGTTTTTTTGTGAGGTTTTTTCTTTTTTGCAGCCAATATGCTGCTAGCTGCCAAGATTGACAGGAGGCCCAGCCAATAATGGCAGAGACTAACAGGAGGCCCAGTGCAGTAAATCATCTGTAATTTTATCTTGTGTGTTTTCACAGTGTTATAGCTAGTTAGAAGAGGGAAGGACATTGCTAGTAGTATGGATAAACAGTTTGCACATTGAATCTCTTTTAAGAAATGTATATATAAGTATACAGAGAAGAATGCGCAGTTATTTCCTGATTAACAGTACAATAATTCACTGCACTGAAAGGGAGCCCAGTTGGTTCCAGCTATGCATGCATGTCAGTTATTTTAGCACCAGGTAACGTGAGACGCAAACTATCCATATTACATGGCATGATTATAAAACTTTGACAAATAGGGGGAAAGAAGGCTTGCATGCTTTGCAAACAGTCCATGTAATCTGTATTATTAAATTGTTGACTATTAAATGATATATGGTTTTGGGTGAAACCATGTTGAAAGTTGGTGAATCAAATAATTTTTATTCTTTGTATACAGGAAGAATTATTTGCTCTTTCTTATTGCATACAGCTACTGACCAACTTTAAAAAAAAATTTAACTGTTATTGGGCTAAAAAACATCACTTCTCAACTCTACTATAGTCTATACTGTTCGCTACAGATGGAATTTGTGTCCCCTGCAATTCAACATAGTTTTCCCAAGTGTAAATTTACAGTTATTTTCCTCTTACTTTCATACTCTGGATCTGGTCCATGGTTACAGTTTATATGGGGGCTAAACCAGAGTTTGTGCTGGATCTAGACTTAAGAAGGGGCTTGAAATTAAGAGAGGAAGGTTACACCTGGGCAAAACCATGGTGATTTCAGGGACAGTCAAGTTAATTGTTTTCTTTACTAGCTACGGCAGGCGTAAGATCGGCTGAAAAGCCAATCTGCGCATGCGCCGGGCAGAAGTTGCCACACGTAGCTCCGTAGGAACAGCATAGTGACGCTGGAGGGGGCGTCCCCCAGCATTACTACGTTAAGGTTAGTGAAGGTGGGCAGGGGGAGTTAGTTTAATGACACCACCTCTCAACTCTAATACTGTTTTAAACAGATGGAATATGACTCCCCTGAAATCAACAGGAGTAACTTTCTTCTCTTAGGGCCTGATCCAGAACTACACCCACCGTACTAGCTACGGCGGGCGTAAGATCGGCTGAAAAGCCAATCTGCGCATGCGCCGGGCAGAAGTTGCCCAACGTAGCTCCGTAGGAACAGCATAGTGACGCTGGAGGGGGCGTCCCCCAGCATTACTACGTTAAGGTTAGTGAAGGTGGGCAGGGGGAGTTAGTTTAATGAGGGAGGGAGGGCTTAGTGTTACAACGTTACTGTGCGAGCGTATTTTCCATTGCTTACGCCGGCTGAAGTTAGGGTACCATTCAGCCGGCATAAGCGAGGGAAAATACGCCCGCACAGGGGGAGTGTCTGGTAGAGTGAACGCCGATACGCTGTGCTTTAGTAAGCACAGCGCATCGGCGTAGTTCTGGATCAGGCCCTTAATTTCAAGCTCCTTCTTAAGTCTGGATGCAGCCCTTTGAGAGTAAGGTCAATACAGGTGCATGTGTAGACCTGGGCAAAATCATGTTGAACTGTGATGAAAGGCAAATTTAAACTGTGTAAACAGAATTAGGGTTCAGAGTTAAAGTTTCCTTGTCCAATTCTAATTTACAGATTACGTTACAATATGTGAGTTCTATGAGCAATAGCAAAGTAATTTCCCTGCATGCAAAATAATTAAAGTTAATTTGCACTATACAAATTGCAAAATGGCTTTGCTTAAGTGTTCGTTTGCACCTGTTATGCTTGCACTAGATGGTAGAACGGCCTTACTATTTCTTCTCTATCCACTAGATAGCATTCAGAAGAATATAAATCTCAGTGTGACAGACCCAGCATTTATACTGCAATCTGCTAATTATTGAAAATCAGTCCGCAAATAGACATTAAGTGTGGAAAGTTCCCTGGGGCACGATGGAAACTTGTCATAGGAATTTAAAAACATAGCACTAACGCTATAGCTAAAACATTGGTATGCTACTGATGTTGATAAGTGAAAGGAACTCATCCTACTGAAAATACATGTAAAACAATGGTCATAACAATCAAACACAGTATAGTAAAGACAAACCTAATATTGCATCACATGTGTCAGCAGCATGTAGAAAATATGATAAAAATGCACCACCTTGTGGTAGAAGAAAGTTAGGCAGGCCTAATAGATTATTTACACAAGTTGAGATCCCACGGAACGATGAGCCACTTAAAAGTTGGTCTAATTCTGATGGCTGCTTTAATATACCTATCATTAGCTAGATCTTGGTCTAACATAGAGGTAAGGGCAGAAACCTGTACCTTAAGAGAATAACTGCTAATCCCTTATCTAAACCTGTTTGTAGAAAGTCTAGGACTTGACCTATGGAAGGTTCAGTTGGGGAAACTTTATTGAGATGACACCACTGTACAAAAATACTCCATACTCTATGATACACTTTGACTGTAAGAGCAAATCATCCTTCTCTTCCTGCAAATTCAATACTCTGTATATTAATTTGAGCAGGTTTTCAACCAAACAACTCTGTTGGTTCTTCAGACCCTCTATCTGAACCACCTGATACTCCCGAATAATATCTGCTCTCTTCTTGGACTGAACCCTTAGAATCATCTGATCCCACGGATCTTGACCTCTTAGATGACATTCTATGAAGGTCGTCCTTTGTAATGAATGTATCTGAGAGCAATTTTCATAAGGTGTATGAACTCAGACATTTGTTGCCATGGTAAAGCTTGCTGTCTGGAAAATATGGCAGTGTGCTGGGGTTATTTTTTCCTTTTGTTTCTGTGGCAAGCAGATTAACCTCTGCCTTTCATGCACCTGTTTAACATATATTGATAAATTGATTGAGCAACTTCCATTCTGTTTTTATTCTGTTTGTGGGCATGTCTGGGAGCAGTTGCTGAGAGGGAGAGCTGTTTCACAGCAGCCATTTTGGAGCCTTTAAGGGGTGTCTCCTAGGTAAGTTGGCTCTCAATTTATAAACATATATATGGGACCCAACATTGGGACTCTCAATTTTAGAGTTAGGACCACCATATACAGAAAGGCCTTGACGGTGGCTGGTGGCTTATCCCATATTTGATCAAATATGTGTAACGAACATTTCTGTGTTTTATTTTACAGATAGAACAGTAGAGTTTGTTACTGGTTTATGGCAGTGTGCTGGGGCTATTTTTTCCTTTTGTTTCTGTGGCAAGCAGATTAACCCCTGCCTTTCACGCACCTGTTTAACATATACCTATAAATTGATTAAGCAACTTTCATTGTGTTTTTATTCTGTCTGGAAATACAGTCTGTACATGCTTTATCGGTATAACCCTCAGGTAAAACTATGTCACATGAAACACATTTCATCAACCTTATTTTCTTAGAAGTGTCAGGATCCTTCCTCTCGCTAGATTCATATCTGCAGGGAAATAACACCTAATTAGCTCAATAAATAATAAACTAACCCTACCTAACTGCCTCACTACACTAACCACAAACTAACTAAATAATAGACATAACTAAGATGGCCTTTTGTCTTTAGACATCCTTGCGGTGCTTCTGATCACAGTACCGACATTGTGGTAATGGAGAGTGGTGGTTAAGTAGTAAAATACCGGAAGTAGGGTAACATTCGGACTAGGCGCCAGATAGATTTGGACTATGGCAAGATGGCCGCCATGCGTTCCACGGTGGTTTACTTTCACCGGACATGGAAGTTAAGGGCTCCAGCGTCTATTAATGATAGCCCTGAGTCCCATACCCGCGCATGCGGGCGGTGTACTGAGGGACTGCTGGTCGCCAGGATAAGGCTAACTACGATGCCTCCCGCCCTGCCATTACCCGGAGAATGGACTGGGACTGGGTGGCTTCAGGTAAACCCTGAACATAGAAAAATAAAAAACACTACCTCCCTGGCCCTGAGCTAGGACAGGAATAAAAAGAGAGGAAGGGGTGGACCTTTTATGGGGGTTCCGGGTCTTCTTATTTCTTGTCCTGGCCCAGGAGCTCGGAAGGGATATACCCATTGTATGTGCTGCC
>WWET01000587.1:234770-269649 GCA_011038615.1 Limnodynastes dumerilii
TTTGTGGGGGGGGTGTAGTTTAACCACATTTGGTATGCTGAGGGTTGCCCATGTCTGCTCTAGCAGGTATGCATTCCAATTTTATATAGGGATATTGTTTTTGGTTTATTTTTTTAATTATTCACATGTTGTGAAAGTAATGAAATGGAAAAAATCTTTTATAAAGGAAAGAAAGCAATGAATGAGATTGGGTTTGTCATGTTTCTAGAACACACTTGGTAAGATGCACACATTGCCATTCTTTCACCCCATAGAAATGTGAAAAAACCCTAATATAGCACTTGTAAGTACATTACTGATAACTTAATTTAGAGCAGGGCTCAACTATTGCCTGATGCCAAATTGCCATGTAGCCAATGATGTACGTTTGCACTGAAGACAGTACTGCACGTGGTCTCAGAAGAGTCAGAATAAGATTTAACAGTTATCCTGCAGATGCTGCAATAAACCAAAAGTCTTTTCCCAGTTCTACCTAGAGGTCATCTGTGGTACTACAAATGGCTGACGGATGATTGTTTTGAGCTGCATGCACCATACAGGCCAGTGGGGATATGGAAAATAACTGCAGCATGATATTTTTATAGAAATAAACTGGCTTTAAACAGAAAGCATATAGATTTGTAGTTAGTTATAATTATATTGTAACAACATGTCACTCTTGAATGTCTACAATTCATTTACCAATATATTCTTATTATAAGATCCAGAAAAGCAGTTAATTCTATAAGGTTATTAAAAGTTGCTTGATACCATAAACAGGAAACCTGGGGCTAGATTTACTAAGCTGTGGAAGGAAAAGTGGAGATGTTACCCATAGCAACCAATCTGATTCTAGCACTCACTTAACTATTACTTACTAGAAAACGTCAGCTAAAATCTGATTGGTTGCTATGGTGAACCTCTCCACCTTTCTTTTCCCGTGGCTTAGTAAAAATGGACCCCTGGACTTTATAATAAGCGTGAGTCAAGAAGGATCTATAAATTAATAGTAGGCAAAAGTTTTGCATATATTTTTTTTCCAGGGATTTCTAGTTTATTTAATCATGAGAAAAATGTTATAGATTTTGTGGATGTTTAGCAAAGATGAATTCTTTTGGAGTAATAAGTAACATGGCACAAAGACTGATTACATCCCCATCTTCAGCAATCTCTAGTCTAATAAAAAAAAAAAAGCAGCATAGGCTATTTAACTCAAACATGCAATTACTGCAGGGAGTGAAAAGATGATGTTTTTAGTAGCCAACCCCGGTTCCATTATATTACTATAGACCCCATAACCTAAGATCAAAATTTGCCTACATGGCTTTTGTAATTGACTATCACTAAGTGAACAAATCTTTCCATGTTACTAGTTTAAGTTCCAGCACTCAAACTTGTTCATTACATCATGACTGACATCTTTTTCCCACCTGTTTGAGAAACCCAACAGTGTACAAGGTTCAAGGCAATCTAAAAACAATAAGATTTTTTTCTGGAAAAGTATCGGCGCCACACAGTCACTACTGAGATTGACAGAAGGCCCTTGCAGATGATTGGCTGCATGGGCCTTTTGTCAGTCTTTGCACGGATTGGCTGCACAAGCCTCCTGTCAATCATTCATCAATCAGTTTCCCCATCTGTCTGAATCTATAATTACTGTCAGATATAGCAGCAATAGAGTAATGGTTTGCCTTTCATTACTGTATTACTGCTGTACTTGCCGATAATTACAGAGTGCAACAGATGGGAAAATACTGGTCTGGAGGTGGAGGCACAGGGTCCAATAATCTGACTTTCCCACATACTACACAATATCGTCTCTGGACAATAATCCTTTAGGAACCCTGAACGATTATCAGCCCAGACCCTTTCTGGGATGATATTTTGAGGTTCAGAAATCCATCTACATCACACACTAAAGCGACTTTTGGCCTGATTCACGATCATCATTGTATGATCGGGATGATAATCACTCTAGTGTGGGGCTAGCTTTAGACAAATAATTGAAACCTAGTTTCCCTTCCCCTCTCAATTTCAGATTAAGATGTTAATGGGTGGACTACCTCATCTTAAATATAATTTGACAACCTCTTCTATAGAAGTCGTTCAAAAGTATTAAAAATATAAATGTGCATTCTTGATTTCAGTTATCATAGACATCACCTCTTTCCATATTAGAACTTTAGTAAATTGAGAGCCCCCTTTGAATAATGTGTGGTAAAATATTGATATACATTTTCTATAGAAAATATGAATAAACACGAAAATAGTGAATACCACCATGTGTGTATGGGAAGGGTAAGTATACGGAACTGTAGATGAGTATAGGACCATTGCTAATCTGCATAACATTAAGGATAGGTGTAATCTGTGTTTAAATTTACCTTTTGTAAAAAAAATCCTGATTGGTCCTACTTGTCTTGTTACAGCTACTTCTTTTTTAATGGCATAGTTCATACTTCATTTATTTTAAGGGTTAATCACAGAAAATTTTCTATAAATGCATAAAAAAACAAAGAAAGGGTCAGTTAATAAATTAGCAGTCGAAATAAAAGCAGAAGCTGTAGTTCCAAATAGATATTTGGAGAACTCAGCAATTTTGTTTTGTTCTTTTCCTCCCATGAAGGAGTTAAATGGTATTATCACACTTTAGTATTCCCTAGCTCCATGTTCAGCTCTCCGGGACCAATTATAAGCTTTCCATAGTGATAAAGTGCAAATCTTCAGGGCATTTATGGTGAATATGCCTTATTTCTAGCAGCAAACACTTGTATAGTTAAAGACACAGTCATCCTAAAAAGAGGGGACATAAAAATGTGCAGTTGTTTAATATATTTTCATATATGTGAACTGTAGTTATAATAATTGGCTTAACATATATTTGAATTGGACATGGATTTACATGTTTCTTTATCAGTGGCAATGAAAAAGTTTGGGTTTTAACACTCATGCATACAGGTTTTGACATAACACATTCAGCGCTTGTTCTTATGTTGAAGAATTAGTGCAAATCATACAAAATAATATAAGCAAATGGTTCTATACCCACGCTTACTGACACGTTTGAGTTCATTTCAAGCATCCAATACACTTTTCCTCAATCAGCATTTACAATAGACTATGCCTTTGGAAGTCATCATTGTAAAATTAAGGAAAACTTCAAGATTTTGTCTGTACTATGTGCTTGAGACAACCTAGATAATAGCTATAAAGATTGGCAACAAAACACTTGTTTTATTGCTTTGCTGTTATGTCTTCAATACAGGTTGGCAGTAGAAAAATATCTTGGTTAGCAGTCCTGTGCTATAAGATAGAACTATGAGTAATAAGGGATTATCACTTCAGGAATGCAAACATTTTATTATTCTTGGTCCCTTGCCAGTTGTGGGCCCAAGTGCAGAAATATGCTTTGGCGCTGGTGATATCCCAAGTAACCCGGTGGGGAGCTTTGGCAGTGCGGTGATAACGGCTGTGGGCCCTTGTATCAGCATGGGCCCCGGCGCCTTTGCACCAATAATAGTTCCGCCTCTGGTCCCCTGTAAACATCAAGTGGTCAATATGTGCACATCTACATGAGTGACATAGGTAGAACTCAAAAAAAAAATCCTTTAACCCTAGTTTGTTAATTCAGTTATCCAACCTTGTATAATAATATCTGTTTCTTACCACAAAAAAATTCTACTTCTAGCATCATTTACCTCAACACTGACTGCTGCTAGGACACTTTTCTGTTTCAATTTTCCTTTATTCTCTCTCTTGGTGATAGGCCTAAATGGATTTCTGTGCCCTTCATTCTTTAGATTACCACAAATATTGCTGACTGTTTCAAAACAAATGGAAGTTTTTCATTACACCAGTCACTGGATGGGTTTCCATTTAAATGATAGATTAATTGGTGTTGCTAATGAAAACATTGCTTGTTTTAAAATGAGTTATTTTTCATTTTCTAAGCAAGCTATAGAGTTCATCCACCTGTACATACAGGTGCATATATATAACCTAAAAATAAAAGCCATAGTCTGTACTGGTACAGAATAGAAGTTCAGGGCTTAGGTATGGTATTTCAGGTACGTGCAAGGACTTTGTGTAAATTGCTATAAATAAAACCCAAAACTAGGGCAAAATGAATTTGGGCGTATTGTATTACACAGTCCCAATTCCAAATTGATTATGTATTTGTATTTTGTCCCATTACATACTGTGACATGTATAGTGAAAGCATAACAACTCTATTTGGGATTACCAGTGTATTTTAAAGATATTCCAATAATATTTTCTAAATGTATTAGAATAAACCTTATTAGAAGTATGCACATTAAAATGGTTCCTTACATCTGATACATACTTGATGCGGTGTGTACTTGTACCGTCTTATAGGATATCCATTAGAAAGATAGGGTGACAGAGCAGATCCACATTTCTGGCTGAATTATACATTAACATACCCTATTTCTAGATGGAAAGCGTAACTATT
Source organism: Limnodynastes dumerilii (assembly GCA_011038615.1). Classification (NCBI taxonomy): domain Eukaryota; kingdom Metazoa; phylum Chordata; class Amphibia; order Anura; family Limnodynastidae; genus Limnodynastes; species Limnodynastes dumerilii. The sequence goes on from WWET01000587.1 coordinate 239,224, forward strand.
CATACTCTAAAATAGTGCATCAAAAGCTGCTATGTTGTTTCACTTCTTTGTATCCATTTAAACCACTGGCTAGAGTTAATGAAACTGCAAAGCCACCTTTCCATTAAGCTACCATGCAGATGTCCTGACTTCTGACTAGTTAAGATGTAGTATTTGTAATGTGCAAGATGTACAAAGACTGGGACTGATTCAGACTTAAGAAAGTGCTTAAAATAAAAGAGGAAAGTTACTCCTGGGCTAAACCATGCTGATTGCAGGGCGAGTCAAGTTAATTGTATTTTTTACATGCAGGGATATATCTTTGAATTGCTTACTGCACACAGATACTGACCAGCTTTACTTTTACATTGTTATTTAGACTTGGGATAGGTAACATCACCTCTCACCAATTAGGCAGGAATATGCGAGAGAAGCTTGCAGGCAAGACTTGAGCAAGGGTGACCGTGGGGAAGCACTCACTTCATGACCGATAGGTATTCCGGAGTAAGTCGGAATTCTAGCCAGTGGAACCAGACCGTCATATAGGTTTGGTAGCGCGTGGAGGGGGGGAGCAGGAATTCATCCATAGACTCGTACCAATTGACCCTTGTGAACCAGTCTCTCATGGTTGGAAGGGAGAGGGATCTCCAGCGCAGGGGGACAACTGCTCTGGCAGCGTTAGCTAAGTGGCGTAGGAGGGACTTTTTATACATCTTTATGGACATGTCTGAGAAAGATAACAACCAAAAAGTAGGCCCCTAAGGGACAGCCTCCCCCAGTATTCGCTGAGAAGTCTCCCTCACGGAAACATTACCTCTCAACCCTAATAATGTTTGCAACAGATGAATTATGACTCCCCTGCAATCAACATGATTTAGCCCAGGAGTGGCTTTGCTCTCTTAGTTTAAGCACCTTCTGAAGTCTGAATCAGGCCCCTATCATTGACTTTTTTTGTTTGTTTGTTTTTTTTTAGAGATCCAGCAATATAGAAGATCTGCTTGTATTTCTTTTTCTTTTTTGGTTTCCTCCTACTTCATTTTTCAAAAGTGTTGTCTGTTATGGAAACCATTATCTATCAAAATTATAATTCAGGCTTTCCTTTTTCTTCCATGTTCGTTTTAAATAATGTAATAGAACCCGTTTTTGTATATTAGTCAATAACGCTGGGTAAATGCTGATTTTTTTTGCTCACGATTTGTGTTCCATTACATTATAAACAAGTGTTTAGAACATTATTGTGTACAGTGAACTTTGCAATGATCATTGTAAAGTGCAAAATATTGTTTGATCACACGTTTTAAGATTGGAAAATTTCTGTACTGTGTACTTGGCTTAAGTTTCTGGTAAGAGCAAAGCAAAGCAGAGCAATTGCCTCCTCTTAAAATATGTTGGTCCGTATGGACAATGTATATTGCCTCAGCTCATCTATAGGCCCAGTGCATTGTGAGAGAAGGACCTGCTCTCCTTTTGAAATACAGACACACACATCTTATCTGGATGCAGAAATACAAGGCTCTATACTGTTTATGCTAAGGATTAATGTTATAATGCAGTGTTTGTTGCATTTTAGCAATAGCCATTGCTTTGCTTAGGGATGCAATGGATTACCTTCAATATTACGATTAATTGTAATATGTGTATTAGGATTGTATTTCCTAAAACATATATTGGAAAACATACAACACAACAAGGACACACCAAGCTTCTCACATTTCTGAGACCTCTTTATTGCCTGATTTCCTATATTAATGCATGCCATTTAACAAATGATCTTTGTTTACAGTTAGCAAATATGGAGGACCATTCTGTTGCCCAGACAGATAACTTGACCACCATCGAAGCCCATACAGTTGCTCACACTGTAGGTCAACAAGTACAGCAAGTCCATGTCGCCACATACACCGACCACAGCATGCTTAGTGCTGATGAAGATTCTCCATCATCTCCAGAGGATACTTCTTACGATGACTCTGATATTCTCAACTCAACTGCAGCAGATGAGATAACTGCCCACCTGGCAGCTGCAGGTAATAATTGTGCTATTGTTTACATTGCATTCGTTCGCTAATAGCTGTAAGAAATGAAAACCTACTTGACTTTAGTACAGTAATTAGTAGATCTGTTTTAATCTTCAAAGATGAATGTGCAAACATTTGAGGGGGTGTTCATAAGACTAGTAAAGAAGGCCCCAATATTACATATCTGCAACCCACACTATGTGTTCTTTAGGGATCAGTGCATGGGAGAGCTCCCGAGGGAAATTGTCAGGCATACAATATAAATGAGTGTGGTGGAAGGAGATTGTACAAGAATAGAAATTCCTGACCACAGGTAATAGTATATTACAGTGGCCGTGATCTACTAGGCAGGATCTGCATATATTTTCCTGTTTTAGTATGTAACATGTATTTCATTCAATGTTGCATTGTGATTGAAACAACCATTGGCAATGTATAACTTTCAGGAATGAATATGACTATAGACCAACAATAACAAGCTTATAGAGCATCTGTAAAGTAGTAAATGCCTAGATTGGCGTCAAATTTACATCAGCCAGGAAAGGAAACGCATAAGGATACTGGCATATTAAGTCGTGGCAAGATTAAATGCTTTAATGTAAATTTTTAAAGCAGTAACTTGAGAAAGCTTCTTAAATCCCCATATGTAGTGCTTTGCTAAAAGGCAAAAACATTGCGCACATCTGTGAATGATTTGCTCAAGATGGTAATTTGTGAATTTACAGCTAGAAAAGAGTATAGCAGTCCTGGGGGCATTTCATTAAAGCTTCAATTATGTAACCTGATTCCCTATTGATGAAGAAAATTAGTAGTTTCTAAAGTGTTTTTTTAAAAGACGCACATGCGTCTCTAATATAGCTAAATTTAGGTGGTTTGCTGTGATTTGTAGTTTTGGGGGGGTTTTTTTGGGGGGGGGGAGGCTAGATTAAGGTTTGTGGAGAACCCTGGAGAAGGGGGAGTTCAATTGATAATACTTACTAAAAGTTTGAAGTCTCAGCAGTATTGGATAATTTTATTTTCCCCCCATAAATTTTATTATATTCTATAAGTTTATGTGAACTATTTTATTATGTATTATTTATTTACAATAAATATTTGAAAAATAATAATGACATTTTACAGCAAGAGAAAACAAACCCCTAAAAATTTCAATATATTTTCAAAATGCCTCAGCCATATCCGCGATTTGCAAAATGAATCCCTAAAGTGTAATTCTCCCGACTCCTAACAAAACCGATAACTTGGGTTTGCATACTATCTGATGAAGTCCTGTAACAGAGAGAGTAGTGGAGAGTTTTAGAGTGGAGAGTTTTAGTTCAGCTAAAGATCTTCCAGAAGCTGGGATATATCTTTAGACAAGTGAGGTTATGCATATGGGCGCAGACTTGTAGATGGCTTTGTAGGTTAGTGAAAATATCTAGCATTTCATTCTGTAAAATACAGGCCAAGAGACTAACACAGTGGACCAGCTCTAGAATAGCATTTTGGAAGAAAAAGCATGCAATATATACTCATTTTCTCTTGGGGCGGTCCAATAAGGAGAGCATTGCAATAATTAATGCAAGAGATAATTACTACTTGAAGATACATTAGATACAGATAGTATTTAAGGTTCAAAGCTCAGTTAATAGTCAAACTTGATGAGTAGGGATTATTGTAGCATTGCCAACAGAAATCGAGAGATAAGGGACCGGATTCACTTCCGCCCCACCCCCTGTCTTTAGGTACCTTTATGGCACGTATGAGTGCCATAGGGCTACCTTATCTAACCTTCTTAAGAAGGAAACTACGCATGGACTTTTCGCTCCCCGACTAATCTAAATCCCTCCCCATCCCACTTCTACCTAATCACTCCCCGAGGCGGCTTAAGGCCACCTTTTGCTAACTAAACTACTACCTAACTAGTACGTAGGAAGCAGAGGCATCTTAGGTGTGAATACGGGCCTAGGAGACAATATTATCTTCTCTGTTTTCTAAAGATTGCAGGAGAACATTCAAGATGAGTTTGCTGTAAAACATTCAGTAAACATGGGCCAGGGCAGTAGTGAATAGGTGAATTTGTGTATCATGCATAGAGCAGATATTAAAATCCAAATGGCTTTATATATACCACTTTCCATTGACGATTAATAGAGAAAATCAGTTTACCTAAGACTGAGCCTTGTGGTACTCCAGCAAGTTAATGAAGAGCTGGGAATGTGGGTCCAAATAAAGCAAACATTGCAGAGCATTTAGATGAGTAGAAAGTGAACCAGGAAAAGCGGAGTCCTGAGATATCTAGGAATTGTAACATTTGTGTGAGAACGGAGTGCACACCTGTGTGTAGTGATTAGATGATTAACCACCATCTAGTAAGAAAAAGGAAGCTGCGAAGCAGGTGTAGTCAATTCTTCCAAGCAGCTTTAAATTGTATGGATACTGAGAAATAGATTGATCATTTGAGTGTGATTTGGGGTCAGAGTTTAGTGTTTTCAGAATTGGGTTGTCTAATAGTCATGCGAGTTACGCAAGTTATTTGTGTATATTCCTTGACAAGCAACATCGCATGTTCTGTAAATTAGAAGGTACGATGAAGGGGCAGGATAGGCATGCAAATGAAGTGTCGGGGGCAGGGATCAGCAGCTACACATTGATCTGTTTCTGGAGGGATGCAGACCCTTGCATTTAAGTTACGGTAGGGTTCTGGGCACGTAAGTGTCCAGAACTACTACAGAATCAGGGGAGTGACGGGCATGAATTGCTCTCTTCCTTGTGTAATTACAGACCCCCACACTCACGTGAAGCATGCAGGGGTCTGGATCTGGCCCCATAAATTTAAGATTAGATTTTTTTCTTTAATTAGACAGACTAATAATTATTAGCTGTGTGTCAGTCTCTGTCAGGCAGTTAAACCAGCCCTAAGCTGGTGGAAGTATTCTTGAGGAAACCTACAGAAACATTGTTGCTGATCTGCATGCAGTGCCACTGAAATGCCCACTGTTTCAATTAGAAATTTGCACCACATTACACTGGAAAAAGTAGCTGATTTTTATGCGCGTCTCTGAGATGCGACTAAAAATACAAAGAAAATTTAGCACAATTCGCTAACACAGGTGTGAGGCTAATTGAATCAGACCCTTAGAGTTAGGACCACCATGGGCAGAAAGCTGGTGGCTTATTATATATTTGTAAATATGTGTAATGGACATTTTCTGCATTTTATGTTACAGATAGAACGGTATAGTCTGTTACTGGTTAATTGCAGTGTGGCTGGGGCATTTTCTTTCCTTTGTTTCTGTTAAAGCAAATTATCCCTGCCTTTCATGCACCTATTTGCATTAATTTATCATTGATCTGAGCAACTTGCATATTGTGCTTGTTGTTTAGTGTAGGCTGTTTTTCCCTGCTCATAATTATTCTTTGAAACATCAGAACCATCACCAGTAGAGGGAGCAATATAGTTACATGTTTTTATACTTGAAATCGAACAATCCACCACCTGTCTGCTAAGGGTCTATAGGCTGTAGTTTTGGTCTGCTCATGAAGATTGCGAGTGGCACGCATGTAAAAATTCTTTTAAGATCAGAACATTTTGAACCGTATCTGGAGCACTAAGTGTTCATTATACAACTAGGGTGAATCGGGGTAAATGACTTCATGTTACTTACTCTTGTTCTCTTTTGTGGGGTTTAAAATCTCTTAATAGAGCTTAAACTGTCATTTTGTCAGCATATTCTGCTGTATTTATGAACACACACACAACTCCAATATGGAGTGGCTGGAGGTCTCTCTGATAGAGGACATAAAGTAGAGATGTTCTTTGATGTATGGGAGTCACATATGAGAAACCTTTCCCCCGAGATACGTCAAATTTAAGCTACGATGAAAAACACGACTTGGTATTTGCTTTGCCTGCATACTGGTGACCCCCCCCTATTGAAATAGTTCATATTTAACACTTTAAGAGAATATTCATCCTCATGGGCTTGACAACTGTTTATTGCTGCTTGCTATGAGTTACTTAATTTAATATTTGTTATTCTATAGGTAAGTTATGCAACTAAATTGCCTCATACACTCTTAGATTATGTTGCTATAAATGTTCTTTACTACATTTATTATTGTATTAAAGGCTTTAATGTGAGTCATGTGTATTGTTGATCTCTGTAGCATGTGCTGTGCACCTGCATATTGTTTCTTGGAATGTTTGTCTATTCTGTAAAAGTCTGAAGTGCCTAATAAAAACATTTAAAAATAAATAAACTCCAAAATCAGGTAGACTTGGCACAGTTTGTGTTTTATTGCAGCTGTTGGCAAGTAACCTGTTTGTGTTACATTTATTTGTAGGCCCTGTGGGAATGGCTGCTGCAGCTGCTGTGGCCACAGGAAAAAAACGCAAGAGACCTCACATCTTTGAGTCTAACCCTTCCATACGTAAGAGACAACAAACACGGCTATTGAGGTGAGTGCTTTCTGAGTCTACAAGAAGAAAGTGATGGTATTTTTGCCTCCGATTTATAGTGTAGGGGACATATGCACATGCTGCTTGTTTTATCATGTTTCTTACAATATGTATAGTAAAGTCTTACAATCCATACATATTAAGCTTTAAAATAGAAAATTGAAATGATTGGGATTGTTAAATTCAAATATAAAACATTCCATTCTAATGCAACATACCATAATATCTCCTTAATAAATACTGAGATAACATGTTATTTAATTGGTTATCCTTGATTACTTGATTTTGTGATAATTTGGGGGATTTTTTTCAAGGTAGATTTGAGCAAGGGAGTGTACTCTGGTGTAGTTTTTTTCCTGTCTTTTTGTTTGTGTTTAAGCTTAATACTTACATAAAACCATGGACCATTAATATGTATATGTGTGTGTATATATATATATATATATGTGTGTGTGTATGTGTAAATATATCTCTATTTGTGTGTACTATATATAAATTGTGAGAGTTGTATACATAAACTTAAGTGTTAATAGGATATACCAATAAATTTCAAGCAATGCAAAGAAAATACACCATTTTGTGGCTCAGTCGAATATGCCAGGTATAAAGAGTCCACCATAGGTATACTTAATAGAAAGTTTTATACTTCTGATAGAGGGAAGTGAGTGCCCTTGATGGGTGTGGATGAGTTTGATTTTATTTGAACTAACAAGGTACCCGGATCCCACCAAATTAAATGTTTATTCAAATAATATTAAATGTTCTATTCCATTTTCTAAATGTGTCGGGCAAATAGACAGGCTCTTGTTTCTTATGGTTTTTAGCTAAATTCTGTCTGTTTGAATAAGGTAATCCATTTTTTTTCTCAAATTTGTAATTCACGTTCTATGGGTGGTAGGGTATCTAAAGTAGTCATGGCGTTTCCACCAAGAGAGAGGTTCCAGGGTCCTTTTTGGGTAATGTCTTTGGAGTGTAAAACTACAAGACAGGGTTAACAGAACGCCATTTATTACTGCGACACATCTGATAGAATATTGTAATGCAGGCATATGCTTTATTTGATATAACAATAATCCTGATCGTAACCCTAATTCCTAACCTCTAACAGGAGAAGCACAGCAGAGGGCAACAGAAACTGGAAAGAGTTTGAGTTTGTAAATGTTGGCACTCTGAACGGGTACCATGCCTAGTTTACAACTGTCACCATGATACCTGTGCCAACATGGAATGATATGACATTAAGGTTTCGGCTGTATCACTTTTAAAATGGTGATCTCTGTTATGGCAGTTGCATGCTTTACTACAGTTTACACACTGATTAATAAGAGTAATCTGGTTGCTATACCTTGACTTGCTTGTAGATTTAGATATATACAGATATTTATATTTTATGTATTTGTGCAGTCACTTTTTCAGTGAAGATGCTATATATATTCCAGCTACATATATGTATGGACAATCCACTAAATTACAAGGAATGTTTTTTTTCTTGAAGTGAAAAATAACTTTAGAAAATGACAGATGGATATAACTGCTAATGCTTTTCTTTTGTCCCTAGAAAACTAAGAGCAACCTTGGATGAGTACACCACCAGAGTAGGTCAACAGGCTATCGTGCTGTGTATCTCTCCATCCAAACCCAATCCTGTTTTTAAAGTATTTGGGGCAGCACCACTAGAGAATGTGGTGAGTGAACTCTTTGGTACCTTGTCACATTATCTTTTTATCTACTTTTTGTGTAATAATTATCTCATAATTCTATTATGGTTATAATCATAAGCAGTATAACCTGTATTGGTGTTCTTTAGATTATAGATTAGTCTATAATTGGCTCTGTTTTGTGGTTTTTATGCCATCACTTAAAATATAGGAGCATATTATGGTCCTTTTACAGCATTTTAAGCTGTGAAGGTATCCTTACCGCTTCCAGCAAGTATAGAGCTATAGGTTTGTTTACCTATTTTGTGGGCAATACCTTTCTATTTTAGGATATTATATTACCAAAAGTTTGAAACCACTAGAGAATTTTGCTGTGTTTTTCTGGTTTTTGGATAACTGTGACTTTTTACATATGTAAATAGTTTTTAGAAGAGCTCTAAGTAATATGGTTCAACTTTAAAACATATGTTAGGTATTAATTTTTTCTTAGGTAATTGGACTATCTTCCCTATAAAATAATGATAGAATGAAGTTTGCTGTGGCCTGCAGCTTTTTCAGTCTAATGCATTCTCACTGTTCTCTTTTATAAAATGTCTGTTTAATGGAATTGTCTAGCAGTGATTGGTACTCGCACCATTACCTTGTAGAATATGCTAAGTGTAATGTAACATAAAGTATTAGTAAAACATGGTCGATATGTAGAAGTCTTTTAGTGGAATATAAAATGTGAATAATTGTATGAATAAAAATGTTCTCTAATTGTTGTAACCAAGGGCTGCATTGGAATTATAAAGTGGCCCATTTCATCAATAAAAATGTAGGTGTGGCAAACACTAAAGCAGATGGGGTATGACACATTACAGATTTCATTCTAATGACTGTCACATATTATAGACAGCATTCTAGTGATCGCCACATATTTCAGACTACATCCTTGTGACTACCACACGTTATAGACTGAATCCTAGTGACCGCTACACATTAAAAACAGCGTCCTAATGACCATCACACATTACAGACTACATCAGCTGAACAATTAGGGGGTAGACTACCTTATACCTTCACTCTGGCCTTTGGAATGTATAAATGAATGTCCGTAGCATGATTTTTATATGTTAAATGATGATTATATTCACACAAGGTGTCGTAAACTGTGTCCAAACTATATTATCTCCTAGAGATGCACATATGGAGTTTTTTTTTGTAGGAAATAGAGATTTTTTTGAAACATGATAAACAATAAAAAGTTCTTCCAACAAAAAAAAAACGTACTTCTCAGGAGTGACGCTCGGAATGCACTACCACTATCAAATAATGAAATATATAGTATTAAATCCTTGCTAGTATGGATCGCAGCAGGTATAAGGCTGTGGCAACTACACCCTAAAAACAAGCTATTACCACATCAGCAATAGATATATTGAAAAAACTAAATGATACTGGACTTGTACAAAACAGTTTATTAACACATAAAAAAATAAAATAAAAAATAATAAAAAAAAAATAATATAAATAAATAAAAAAAATATATATACATACATACATACATACTACATCATATTGATGATAAGGTACAACATATAAGTGGATACCCCAAATGCTATAACAAAGGAATAAATCACCTAAGCTGTGCCGCAGCAGTCAATCGTGCCAACGATCTAACAAGGAACTTCTTATTAACTAAGATCTCAATAGTAAGTGTGTAGCATATTAAAACTTAAACCAAATGCTGGATTATCAACTGGCAAATAAAGTAAACTTCATTCAGACCAAAAGTCCAAGGCAAAACAGTGAGCCGCGGGGATTGATAAATATGCCTCCTGTGAACAGCACAATAATTAGAATGTCTCTTGTGAGCAGCACAATAGTTGGGGCCTAATTCATTTAACATCACGTATTTTGCAGTGCAATGCTAATTGTGCTAAAAAATTTCTATTTTAATACGCGCCTCATATAGAGGCGTGTAAAAATCGGGTACCATAATAGACGGAAAAATGCGCACCGTGAACATTTTCCCGTCTATTCTAATTGAATCAGGCCCTTGGAATGTCTCGCTCAAAGCTGATAGAGGGGAGAAAGCTGTCAGAATGGTCACACTAATGAGATGGTGATAACTCCAAGCACAGAGTCTATAATTGTATCTAAATGATCGGTACTATCTCACCCAGAAGATTCTCCCAGCATGTGGGTTCGGCAGTGAGGTGTGTGTTCACTCAAATCCTCAGCTCCTCCAGTGTGTACCTTCTCAGGTTAAATGGATATAACCAAAGGTTTTCTCACGGCATGTAGATCCGATTCATATGTAGAGCGTGGCTCAATGCAGATGGAAATAAGCAAAAACAATCTTGCAGCGATCTTTCACAAAAGTAGCTGTAACAAAGGTAGAATCACTGTTGCAGTATAGACAATGCAATGTGAAATTCATGTCCTGTCAGCACCAGAGTTAGCACTCTATTGATGCGTTTCATCGTAACATAGGGCTACCTTAACAATCCGTGCAACATCCGCACAGAGGCGTGGAGGGGACCGGACAGGTAGGTGCGGACACGCTTAAGTGTGAATCAGGTCCAATGTGCTTAAATTACTTCAAAAATCAATAATAATGTTAAAACATATTATCAGTTCTGCATTCTTTCCATGACATTGCTTAAAGTTTCAATGTGTCTTGCTTATCCAGTCAGCAGAGACGCATAGGTTTATATATTTATAGGTGGCAGCTGTGCGAATAGAAGTGTCTTAGAGTCTGGTCTTTCATGGTAGTATGGTCCAGGAGGCTGAGATATGGTCTGAGTTTACTACTCTTCTTCTCTCTTAGGTTCGCAAGTATAAGAGTATGATCCTGGAGGACCTTGAAACTGCACTAGCAGAGCATGCACCTGTCCAGCAAGACGTGAACTCTGATCTGCCTCCACTGACTATTGATGGCATTCCAGTGTCTGTGGACAAAATGACACAGGTGAGCAGGGAGTGTTCACCATTTTTGCACACTAAAAACTTGGAATGTGCACAATTATTTGTCTTTTTTTCGTAGTGGTTTAAAAAAAAACAAAAAAAAACTGCTTTTTTAAATCCATTGTTAAGTTTGTACACACTTTACACTACAGTATCTTCATGCCGTTATCAGACCGATCATGTGTTTAACGTCTGCTTGGTAACGTATGGCATTAGTGTGTAAGCTCCCACAGTCCTGTTTTATTGTACCCAAGCGCAGGTCATTGATTTAGTCTTCTAATCTTTTTAAGATTCATGATGATCAATAGAACAATTTGGTGAAAATGTGGGAATGTGTCTCATGACTATTCTGCCAGTAGTGTCACCAACAGAGACGCCTTGTGGGCACACATGTCATGTACATTTGAGCACAGGTTGTAGGAAATGTGATGGTAAATCATGTAAGTGTGTATGAAGGAATCGGTATGTTCATCAGGATATTCAGTCACTGGTGAAATGTTTACTAGGATTGAATCTATTGAAATTTTTAGTAGCGTGCCCAGATTTAATCTGTAATACCATAAGAGCAAAGCAGTTATTTGCTCAGCATTGCAGAGTCCCATTTATACTTCAAGAATAAAAAAAACTACTTTTCTCAAGGTAGCAGTTTTAGAAAAGTACAAAGAATTGTGAAGCTATTTTGTTCCTATTAAAGTGCACCATACTCCTAACAAGTGTGAAGGCCGTTTTGTCATCTGAAACGGTATCTGTTCCAAAGAATGTCGTGACTTTGGGCAGAGGAGTATCATTCTCCTTAACATTGCTTTAGCCCACCAAATGACTGCTTTTTCTGTAAGTAAACTGGGAATGGGGTGTTTACAGAACACAGTTGACTGAAACTAAATAATACTGTTCTCCCAGAAACTTCTCATGCATTATTATTAATATTGCCTTTATTTTGGATTTTATACTATATTATTAATTTTACCCCCTTATTAGCGTTTATTGTTGAGTGCAGACTTTAAGTTGATTATTGCGTTAATCAATATGTAGTGTGTGTCTTTATTAACAAGCAGTAACACTGCCTTCTTATGATTAGCAGTATATTTATCCCCTCAATGTAACCTGTTGTAATAAACCATGAATGAGTTGGAGCATGATTTCATTTGGGAGTTGCTCAGTAAATTTGGAACAGGCAGAAACCTTTTATCAGACGTCATTAAATGAAAAAGAGGCAGTGAGCTCAGGTGTGCTGTTCACTAGACTGGTTGTGGACCTTCAAGTGACACTACCTTAATTGCTGTATTTTCCATGTCCCATGGTCTTATGGGAGACAAATATGTGTTTGTGTTGCAGGCCTGTATGTCACTGTCCAGTGATCTGTGCACATCATTTTTTATATTCTTCTTTTTAACACCGTTTTAACAGACAAATATGTTCAAATTCCTTCAGCATATAGAAAGGTCAATTGCTTTTATGTTTATGCCAAAGGCCACTCAAGCTGGGTACACACTGACCTATTTTAAAAGGATTAGATGTATTTCAAAGATCATTACTTTATATAAAGTCCTGATCAACTGCACAATGCCTCTGTACACACTACATTAGATTTGCAGGTTGAGCCGTTCCATAACCCTCTGCTGCAACACTATGCTCACTCCCACAAAGGTGGCCCTACCAAGGAAGAAGGGGAACGTCTAAAATGTAAGAAAAGCATACAGACTATACTTTTCTAACATTGTGACATAGTTTCATCTCTTAAATTGTAAAGTTTAAAAAATGTGATCAAACGATGTTGTGTACTTTGCGACAGGCAGGCATGATCCTGGCATAGAACACACCTACTTCCTTTGCAAGAAGACTTTGCTTCTCCACATATATTTGTGCCTTTTCTTTTTTATGTTTATGCATTTATATTTGTGAATTTCCAAAGGCCACTCAAGCTGGGTACAACTGACCTATTTTAAAAGGATTAGATGTATTTCAAAGATTATTACTTTATATAAAGTTCTGATCAACTGCACAATGCCTCCGTAAACACTACATTAGATTTGCAGGTTGAACCATTCCATAACCCTCTGCTGCAACACTATGCTCACTCCCACAAAGGTGGCCCTACCAAGGAAGGGGAATGTCTAAAATGTAAGAAAAGCATACAGACTATACTTTTCTAACATTGTGACATAGTTTCATCTCTTAAATTGTAAAGTTTAAAAAATGTGATCAAACGATGTTGTGTACTTTGCGACAGGCAGGCATGATCCTGGCATAGAACACACCTACTCGTTATTGTTCCAAACAGTGGGAATCGTGAAAAACAGCCAGTGTGTTACCAGCTTTGTAGTGCTTTGCCAAGAGTGAGTGGTGGTTGGCCACTTGGTACTTTGTAGCTATCCTTTTATTTTCTGTAAATAGCTGCATAAACAGTAGCTTTTTAGTTGCCTTTTTCACTTGCAAATTATTTGACCTGAAGATTTTTGTTTACTTAATTGAAATAGATTAGAAGAGAAAACCTACAGTTAGTGATATATTTAGAAGATGCTTACCTCCCTTATTTTGTTTTGTGTTGATTAAACATAAGCCACACTTTATTATATACTGGCGTTTTGTCATAGTTGACCACTTTCTTTCTTTCTTTTGAGAGAAGTTAGAGATGGTAGTCTGGGAGCGGAGTTTGATGACAAGGTTTCATGGTGTTACTAAGGATGGGGGTCATACTTGATGACAAATTATTTCATCAAACCCTGCCCTTCCTTATTAACGCTATATATTACAGCATTGATAAGTGGAGCACAGTGATTTGCTTGAATGACATCAAGACCAAATGTGTCTGCCCTCCTGGGATTTCAGGTACAATGCCAAAATTTTGGGCGGAATCTATAAAAGTAGATATCCTAATGGATTACTGAGCCCTATGAAAATTCTGTAGAAGAATTACAGATCACGGTGTGGAAAATAAATGTATAGGATAAACTGTTTCCTTGGAGCATGTGAAATGTTTTCACCAAGTTGCAGTTGGGCAATAAGTTCCCTGGAGAGTAAGATTACACCAGCCAGAAGCACTGTGTGCATATTGCAGTGTTGTATTAATGTGTAATGCTAAGAGTATTCTGTGCTACAGCACAATATGGAAGAGTCCCCATTTGTAGCTAATGTTTTTTCAAAATAGGGATTTTGCACCAATCTTTGAGGAAAAAGTGTGTAACATTGTGGAAGATTTTTTTACAGAAGACTTTGGTGGTGCAATTATAGCACCTAAGGAGAACTCTCAAGAGACCGTTATCTTGGAACCTTTCCTAATCCTTCTATGTGCTCTATGAAGTAGAAGAGTAGAATAGGGATTCTTACTTTTTTTAAAACAAATACACAGACAAAACCCAGAACTGAGCAAATGCCATCTAACTGCAAAGAATTATTATAGTGTGTGACACGCAAACCATATGCGCAGATGCTTGCTCATTTGATTGTATCATGTATACTTAGTTCTAGTAACCTACCCTTCCATCCTTCTCCAGGCTCAGCTGCGTGCATTTATCCCAGAAATGCTAAAATACTCCACAGGACGAGGTAAACCTGGCTGGGGTAAGGAGAGCTGTAAACCCATCTGGTGGCCAGATGACATACCATGGGCTAATGTTCGCAGCGATGTCCGCACAGAAGAGCAGAAACAAAGGGTAAATACAGCACTATTTGCAGCAGCCATGTGTAGATATTGTATTGAACTCTTTTTCCATATCAATTTTTTTTCTTCAATTGCACAGTTTGTAATATTTAAATACATTATGGACCCTGCTCTATGATTTTTTTTTTGTGTGTGTGCATGTTTTTAATATAACCTAGCACTACTAACATAACTCTTGTTTTCTAATTAAGTGCAGTTTCATAAATGTCACTGGAAAACACTAATAAGGCTTCCTATTACAGGTTTCTTGGACACAAGCACTGAGGACAATAGTAAAGAACTGTTATAAGCAGCATGGGAGGGAAGATCTATTATATGCATTTGAAGATCAGCAAACACATGTGACAACAGCACATAGTATTGCACACCTGGTGCCATCGCAGACGGTAGTACAGACGATCAGCAATCCAGATGGCACAGTGTCCCTGATTCAGGTTTGTTGCTATCTGTTGATTCTAATAATATAGGGCTGGATCCAGACTTGAGAGAGCTTGAAATTAAGAGAGTAAAGTTACTCCTGAGCTAAACCATGTTCATTGCAGGGGAGTCATATTTTATATGTTGCAAACAGTATTAGAGTTGAGAGGTGTTGTTTCCAGTCTCAAGTATAAATAACAGTGTGATAGTAAAGCTGGTCAGTATCTGTGTGCAGTAACCAATTCAAAGATATATCCCTGCATGCAAAGAATACAATTAACTTGAATCCCTTTGAAATCAACATGGTTTTGCCCAGGTGTAACCTTTCTCTCTTAATTACAAGCTCCTTCTTAAGTCTGGATCCAGCCCATAGTGATTCCTGCTTGAATATGGCCAAAACGGTGTTCTGGAATCATTGACTGTTTTATTTTTAATTTGTTTATCCATGGAAAGCTTTCCCTTAAACTAATCATTCTCATTTATGATAGTGTTTTTATCTATGACTACCCATAGGTTATCGAGCGCATGTTTTTCCTTTGTATTTTCTCCTTAATAACTTAAGCATATATGGACATATTAATGTCTTAATGTTATACGTGCTTTCTCTTGTCACAGGTTGGCACAGGAGCCACTGTTGCTACACTGGCAGATGCATCAGAGCTACCAACTACAGTAACTGTTGCACAAGTTAATTATTCTACAGTCAGTGATGGAGAGGTAAGAGATTGGAGCCGGTGACATTTTGAAGAACAGGGGTTCAAGTGATTTAATTATAATTGGAACAAAGAGGGGATTAGAGTTTTTGGGTTATAATAACGTTTTATTGATGCAAGCAGAAAAACAAGTTTAAAATAGGAACGCTAGAGAGTTATAATAACAAACTATGATGGTTAACACCACATTGAATAATATTATAGTTTGGCAAAGGTCACATGATTGTTACAGAACAATAAGGTGCCATTGGTTTTTTCTGTTCTAAATATTTGGATGTAGGCTCAGTGAACACAGCAGAAAACTATATCCATACCTGGATTTTCTTTTCTTTTGCTCCTGACAACATCAATGAAACTTCCCCCATGTTTGAAAGAAATGTTTCAACTCTTTCTGCAGGAAATATTCCAACCAGTCCATTTTAAACACAAAAAGAACTATTGCCTGAATAAGGAGAGAAGAGGTGAAGAACTCTGTATCAAGGTCTGGAGGATGTACTTACGAGCTGCTGCTGAAATTGCTAAGAGTTTCCTGCAGGTTTTAGAGGATGTGTATTCCCCTGGGCAAAATGTCCAGTATCACCTATTAAGGGGTTAATGGGAAACAGCTTGTTAAATGATCAATGGTAACCCTCCAGACCCAGAGCCAGAACCTCTTGACCAATGGACATTCTAACAAGTAATAATATAGGGCAACCCTTTGGTCCTATTTGGCCTATATGTCTTAAAATCCTACAAGAGAGAGTGAAGTCCTGTGATGTAATAAACTTACAGGAACGTTTTGGTGTAGTGCAGGGTTCCACAAATTTCTTTGGAATTTTGGAGCCAGATCTTGGCAACCATGTAAGTCTATATTCTAAATTGGCATGTAATTATCAAAATGTATCCATTTTAGCAGAGCAACATTATTATCAGTTTTAGCAGTGCCTCACTACTTAAATGTGATGTTTTATAATGTATTTCATAGAATATTAACTAAATATGGATTTCATATCTTAACCTAATTACTTCAAAGCAGTTATTAGGAATTTTTACACCATTCATTCAAAAAAAAACATTAATGTACAACTAACCAGTGTTTGTAAGGCAAAACTTCTTCTAAGCTTCCTACTAAGCTACCTACCATTTGCCTTTATAGCTCAAATGGTAGAAAACCAACCCTCGTATAGATTCAACTAAAAAGCTGCTCTTAGACTAAGGGCTGGACTGACAGGAGCAAGTGTCTGAACAGGAAGTGGGAATGGAGTAGATGGCTGTAGGGGAGCGCTCAGCAGCTCTGTTGTTTTACCCAAATGATTCTAATGTGAGAGGAAAAAGACGTAGCGATAAAGTTCTCTGCATACATTTATAACTTATGTGACTGCTTCTATTTATGTAGCCTTTACAAACCTAGGGCTGGATCCAGACATAAGTAGGAGCTTGAAATTGAGAGGAAAGTTACTCCTGGGCAAAACCATGTTGATTTCAGGGGGAGTCAAGTGAATTGTATTCTTTGCATGCAGGAATATATCTTTGAATTGCTTACTGCATACAGATACTGACCAGCTTTACTTTTACACTGCTTTATAGACATGGGCTGGGAAACATCATCTCTCAACTCTAATACTGTTTCCAACAGATGAAATATGACTCCCCTGCAATCAACATGGTTTAGCCCAGGAGTAACTTTCCGGTCTTATTTTCAAGCTCCTTAAGTCTGGATCAGGCCCCTAGTCTCCCCACCAGAAATCCCACTAGCCACTAGCCGCCAGCCACTTGATTTCAGGGCTGAATTGCCCAGGAGGGTTGGGCACACAAAAATACTTTTCCCTCAACATGTACATGGTGGGTTGCATTAAATAGTTTTGTCGTTGTACAATTACAAATTCAACATGCCCTTAAGTTCCAAAAAGAAAAATGCAATAAAAATTTGCCATAGTTTATAACTTACACTTACCCACTGGTCTTCCTAATCCACTAGTCTTTTGTACTAGCAGGGCATACGTATCTGCACAGCAAGCAGACTTGTCACTAACTGGCATTTAACACTATCTCTGCCATTTGTGTACTGTTAACAAATTTTAGCAGCTCCCACATTTAAGCCCCTATTTCATATTATGGGCTATAGAAGTAAATGCCCTATATTGCTTTTGCTTTATGGTGAAGGTGTGGCCAACCTATCCGGACATAAGAAACATAAACTAGCAATAGAAACCTCAAGGAGCCACATACATACATACATACATACATACATACATACATACATACATACATCTCTAATTGAGAAAAACATTTTATAATTTTCACTTTCTTTACTGTTTTTGCCACATAGCCCACTGATTCTGCGATGAGGAGCAGTACCTTACCCTCTCCTGGCTGAGTTAATATGGTGTGGGTGTAATGTCTGCTCATGGACAGCAACAGCAAATCATTAGCGTTGCATGTAGATCTCTGGTTTGCAGCTGCTGTCCGCGAGGTGCTGTGCTATGAAAGAGGCAGCTAGTGGACAAGAACCACAAATCTTGGCTCAAAGAGCCACATACAGTCCATCCCTGGAGTAGTGGATCCCACTTTGCTAGGAGCTGCTATTGTTTGTCAAAATTCCAGTTCATTGATACCAAACGTTAGTGGGGGAATTCCTGCTATTTCTCTGTTTTTTTGTTTGTTTTCGTTATTAAACTTTGTGTTTTTGTTTGCATTTTCCTTTGTGGAATTACAATATATGACAGGCCTTTAAGCTGGAGCATGGAAGCCCTTGTGGTTCCTTGAGTGCCACCATGCTCTGGCAGCAATTTTGGTCACAAGGCCAAATTGCCACCTGTAGATTCACAATAGCAAATTGGCAATTGAAATCTATTTTTAGACATTGACACCAGAGCTGGTTGTACCTAGGAGGGAGGGCCCGCACGGATTGTGCAGGCATGACTCCTGGATGAACCAGATCTGCTGCCAACTGACTTTGGGCTGTGTCAACCTAGGCCTTTCAGGGGTAGTGCTGGTTTTAAACTGGAGAGAGCCCCACACTGATCTGTTTGTAACCATTAGTAACAACCTGGTTTCTGACAGTAAGCCCGTTATTCAAATTTTATTTACTTTTATTGCAGCTTATGATCTGCTCAGAGTGTACAGGGATATATTATTTTCCTATGAACATTACAGCAGATGTAGAAACTGTAAGGAATATTGAACATTCTCTTAGGTCATGTTGGTAATAAAATCTCATTAGGTTGGTTGACTCTTATTTTCAGGGCACATTTTTTCCCCTGATACTTTTATACTGATGACTAGTCTCATTTAGTACTTCTATCAGGGTAACACAAACTTGTATCAGAGAGTTTTACTATTATAATGAAAATCCAACAAAAATGTTTATTTTTGTCAAATCTCAAACCTCAATAGTTAGTTACTGTAATCCATCGTATTCTAATGGTAATCCTATTTCCAATTCAAATGTTATATTTGTTATGATGGAATTAAATATTGTGGTAGTACATGTACACAGCCACTAATTCCACCTTTGCCAACTAAAAATATAAGCTGTGTGTTATCCCACCTTTTAATGAGATTTGCCCCAGGAATTTGTGACCCCTATAGGTAGGATAATACTTGGCCCTTACCTTTTTTTGTCCTCAGGTGGAACAGAATTGGGCAACTCTTCAGGGAGGCGAGATGACCATTCAGACTACACAAGCTTCTGAAGCCACTCAGGCTGTTGCTTCACTAGCAGAAGCTGCTGTAGCTGCATCACATGAAATTGCATCAGGAGCTACTGTGACAATGGCACTAAACAGGTAGTTACTGGATGATAGAGTCTGTGGTTTTTTTATATTTAGGTTTTATTACAAATATTTGGGTAAGTATTTTCTTCTTTAATGTATTAAGAATCTAATTTTTCTGCAGCCAATGTACTATATAATACATGTACATACATGCACACAAAAGAAATACTTCTACTAGATCTTTTTGTTATTATGCATTTTGCCTTTTAAATCGTTTGTTTTGGAAGCAATTTCAAATGATAAAAATCCTGTAATAGAATAAAGACTTAAATGAGCAAACATATTTTATATTAATAGACAGTGCTTTGATGGCTATTGACACCAGAGGGCACTCTATCTAAGAAGCTGCATCATAATGGACTGTCCAAGTCTGAGCATATGCATTCTCTTCATAGCCAAATATTTTTAATCCTAGGTTTAGAAAAGTAGGGACATTGGTTTAAATCTGCAAATGACCATAAAACACATTATTTAACCAATTAAAGCATAGATAACAATGGAAAAAAATGTCACTTCAATGCCATTGTGCCGATATGGAAATAAAGGGATTTAAACCCAAATGTACAATGGAGAGAGAGAGAGACTTCACCTTTAAGATACAAGCGGAGATTTTGTTGAACCTTTAGGGCAGTCATGACTAAAGCTGTGCGCACTGTTATCCAATTATCAGGCAAATCCTGTATAATAAGAGGCTGTATACTCCCACGAATGTGATTTGTTGTAGTAAAACATTTCGCATATGTTTTGATTTGATAAACTTTCTAAAAGTTATGATCACCGATGGTACCATGTTAGACAAATGTGGTTAGTATGTACTCAGGTGCAACTGTGTGTCTGACTTTTGTGGCAGTCTTCTGTGCAGCATAGGCAGATATCTGTACAATGTGTATGGTGCCATGATTGTTTCAGCAGATGGAAGGACAGAAGAATAGCTCCGATCTGCTGGTAAATTAGTATAGCTGCTCAGCCCCATAGTTTTTCTATAGAATTGGCTGACTTGCTACCCTTATAAAAGTCTCCTGTGGAACATGTGAGCATTGTATAATTATAGCAGTTTGCTTTAGTATGCATTTGGCCTGTTTATTTTATATTTGCTTGTTTTTTTTCTTCATGTTGCTTGTCAAACTACAGTGAAGCAGCGGCTCATGCGGTAGCTACCTTGGCTGAAGCCACATTACAAGGAGGAGGACAGATTGTTTTATCAGGAGAGACTGCAGCTGCTGTTGGAGCACTGACTGGAGTTCAGGATGCCAATGGTAGGAGACTATTTAAACTTGCTGATTATATTTGTGCAGTGTAAACAATAAGATGCACTTTAAGTTTGAATATCTCAGGTGTGGGGAATACTGTAATCAATCTGTTGTAGGTTAATTTACAGGTATGTGTTAATAATATTGCTTTATCTGTTATCACCCATCACGCCTTATATATATATCTCCCTCTTATGGGTGATAATTTGAGCATCAATAAGGAAAAATTGAGAACTTTATTATAGGATATTATAGTCTATATGTCCCATGATAATGCTCTTTAGTTCTCCTATATTATGCTGTAAATATCTCTCCAAAATGGGGCCTATATTTTCTTCCCCTATAACTTAAATTTGTATATTTTTTTCTACTACTTTTGTATTGTTTGCTGTAGCTTCTTTCAGAGCGGCTCCGAGCAGGGCTAACTTACAGACAGTTGCATGTAGCCATGTACACAGACCTTACTTGGTTTTCTGCTATCAAAAGATTGTTAGCATCTGTAGCAACATCTCTTCTACATGAGAAAGGGGGCTTTGCATTAAGTGATGTATATTGGAAATGCCTCTTAATTTGATTTTAGATATACTGTGCAATTTTTCTGAGCTGTCTTGTGATGCAAGTGACAGAAGCTCCAAAAAAAGATTAAGATTGAATTCAGTCTTATTTTGTGCTTTATGACCCACTATTCTCGTCAACATCCTAGGCCCTCATTCAACAAGAGTTAAGATTGCAGATGAAAGCTCTGCTGTGATTTAAGCCAAAAAAACAGCGGGGTACAGGATATAAAGCAGGAAAGAAATAGAGACCAGATAGTGAGATATGTTGTCCACACGTTGCCCAGTCCACAGTATAACCACCAGCTTGGTGAGTGGCAATAGTGAGGGTGGAATCGGTACATTTTTATTGAAGAACAGCTTTAAAGCATACATTTCCTATTTTTTTTCTGCTTTTCTCCCTAAATATGTTTTGCTATTCTCTCCATAAGTTATAGTGAGGGTTGAACCCATGGCACAGGGGTATTAAAAAGCAGATTTTAAAGGAATTAGCAGAATGAAGTAATAAATCCTCCCACCCAATTTGTCAAGGCAAGGGTGATTAGTCTAAACTGCATGTTTACATAAAGTAAGCTGTTGGGTAAATCGGACCGCTTGGTTGTACATAGTCTTTAGGCTTTTGACAAAATCTGTGAATGTAAAAAACATTTGTAAGCAATGAATAGCTGGCAGGTATCCTGCAGGAGCAGTATGACATGAAAGGACATAATGCTACTGTTATTTATTGATTGTTTAATAATGAAATCCCAGTCATTTTGGCATTAATACAATAAACTTGCAGAGTGGCTCAGTGAGTAGCATTTGTGTCTCAAAGCGCTGAGATCATGAGTTTGATTCCCGGTCTAGGCCTTATCTGTGTGGAGTTTGTATGTTCTCACTGTGTCTGCATGGGTTTCCTCCCACATGCACAAAACATACTGGTAGGTGAATTAGCTGCGGAAAATAGAGAAGACTCCGTTATTTGAGGTGCACTCTAATACCCTGTACAGTGCTTAGTAAACTGTGTAATTGGCTGCTGGCTAAGTGTGTGGATGTATGTGTTAGGGACCTTAGAATGTAGCTCCAATAGGGACAGGGACTGATGTGAATGTGAAATATTCTCTATGAAGTGCTACGTATTCTGATAGTGCTATATAAATATTTGTTAATAAATACATTTTATATGTAATCTTTCTTGTTTTTTTGCATACCAGCTGTTTTGTGTTTATTTCTTTATTTATTTAAGTACCCTGCTTGTGGTTACATTGTACCTCGGTTTTCTGTAGCTTGACTCTGGCTACTGGCCATATTTGACAGTTAACTGGTTGCTTTTTCCCTGCAATGACAGAACAGCTCTTTTATGTGAAGCTCCATTGGACTAGGGTCAGGTGGATGAAGAATCTCAGCAGGATTATTTACTGCCATTAGCATTGTGGGTTTGGGGGATACCCTGTCAATTTGGTAAATAATGTATAATATATTTTAAGGTGAAATCAGGTGTATGTGTATTATCCACATCTGAATAATGACAGTATGGTAAATGAATGTTTTGGGTATTTTTTTTTTATCATGATCAACATTGTGTATGCTAACAATTCTGAACATGTTTTTTGTTGAGATTATTGAAGTGAATTGCACATGTATAACTCCACCAGGGCTTTATACATCTTTCTTTATAGTTATTTGTTTTGGATGGTCTTGATTTCCTATTTTTATATGCACCTAATAGTGCTCCAGCTTTTTAGCAAAAATAGTAAACTTAGTACATATTACAACATACAAATAGAATAAAAATAGTTACAAATTGTAATGCTTTGGCTTGGTGGTATTATATTCTGCTTATGGGTTACTCTGTATACATTCTTCCATATTAAGAGGAATAAATATATTTGAAAAATAATCAACTTTGAGAACTCTTGGTGAAAGAATGTTTGTTTGTTTTGCCTAACTGTGATTTTCTATTGTCATTGTGTTATACATAGGTGAAGATAATGTATCTATCTGGTTTGCAAGGGGTTAAGTTGCCCTAAGGTTGCATTCTTATGTTGGGAATTGCAACCTTGCAATTATGTGATGGGTGTATAGCAGGTCTGATCTCCTGTCCTCCTCCCAACATACCGCAGTGCAGAGGGATGGAGTACAGCCTCTGTCCTGATTCCCCTCTCCTCATGACCTTCCCAGCCCCTGACAGCTTGCTGTGCTGTAAAGCAGCTCATGTGACTGCAGTAATCCTGGAGCCAGTAAACAGCTGTGCAAGACATGGCAGGATGAATCAAGCCTATTGTTCCGCACTGCAGACCTGTCCCTATTAGAGATACACTTTTTATTAGTGCTTGTTATGTAGTGTATCACAATGGACACTGCTCTGCAATATTGCACATTTAAAGTGAAATTATAGTGTGTAATCTGTCATGCACATGATACAACCAGGTTTCTATTGTGACTGCACCACCTTTCACATTGTTCTGGTATTATGAACTTGATCCATATATACTTGTGGTAAAACTATACCCAATAATTATATAACGTTGGAAACATTTCTGGCCTATTAAGCAACTGCTTTGTCTTGTAATGTGAAGGACATGTTTAGGTAATTGGACATATTAAAAACACAATTTAGCCGAAGTCCTTTTATAGACTGCATACTATCTGAGCCTTAAAATCAATGATTGCAGTGGACCACACAGTCTGACCTCCAAAGCCATCTGGATAATGGTCCAATGGAATCCTGTCAGATTGTGGGCATGCGGGTACATGCATTATACATACCGTACCTGCCAGGTTGTTGCTGTGGTGCAGTTCCATATTTTCTATCATTTTGACTGCATTTATGTGTTGCAGTGTTAAACCAGTCATGTATGCCAACCACCAACATGCTCATTCACATCATGTGGAACTAGAGCCTGGTGATTTTCATATAAAACTATGATCACATCGAGGCAGATGGCACCCCTCTTCTTTGACACGTGTGCCAGCACTATGTCTGTTTTGAGGCCAAATACTCTACATCTGGCAGTTACCTTACCATCTTATGTAGAGTTTGTAATTGCCAAATACTTCTGTGACTATTGCAGCAAAGAGAGTATTTGTTAAAATCACTGTTTGAGCATAAGTCTTGTGTTAAGCCAGGTGCACACTTTTACAATTTACTGTTAATAATCGTTGTGAGTTCCGGGCCATCCTGAGCCATCCTAATAGGATCAGCACAGTGTTTGATTAATTTAAGTATAACGGTATATTATTGCATGAGCGCGTTTTCCGGACAAACCGATTATTATGCAGTGTGTATCCGGTATTTCCACTAACCTCTAAGTGTTTTATTTTTCCAATATTTGGCATTTAAAACTCTTCTGATCTTTTCTACTGTAGAAATTCAAATAAGAAAGTAGTGGGAAAGAGGTTGATGTTCAGTATTTTGAGTTATAAACTTGTAGAAAATCACATCACCTTTTGTGATCATTTGGATAAAAGAATGCTCACTCATACCCACTTTACTGTTAACATTTTAATACATTTTTATGTATCTGCTTTAGTGATTTGGATTACAGACTGTTCCAGCACCTTTTGATATTGATGAATTTAAGAGAGAAAATCATCACTGTGCGTTGGTGAGACGTGACTGTCTTTTAATAAAACTGAAAGGGTCTTAATCTTCCTCTTCGGATTATGAACATGTGCAGACTAGATTAGCCTAATCAAAGCCCCACGTCTGACCAGATGCATTGTCGGGACAATCACAAACCTGATTAATACTTGTCAAGAGCTTAATCACTTTACTGTCTATCCACTGAGCCATAGCTCTACTGCATGAATGAAGTGTATGTAAACTATACCAAAACACAAATATGTCTTGACTATCAAGGAAAATATATTTCTGAAATGTTTCTTTCTTAAACAATTAAACTCATAACATAAGACTTGAATGTGTGTAATATGTTATTTTTCCTTTGAAGTCTACATTAAAAACTTTATTCTGTCACAGAAAATGCTAGGAAAAAAGCCGTATTCTTCATGAAGCAATACACAACTGCAAATGGGTACCACTGGCAATAGAAAACCTTGTTTATTAAGTGGATGCTTTGCCAGTCGTTCTCTCAGAACAGTGGGTTTTTGGTTTGTGTGTATGTACCAGTTACCCAATATGGAATCAGGTCAAATACCACTAACCAATCCATTTTATACTAATTACGCTCTCTTTAATTCCTTTCTTCACCTACATTTCAATGAATTAGTAGCACATCAACTCCTTAGCTTTTACATATTCCTTCAGACCCTTTTTCATGTTTGCATATTTGTGACATTATGCAAATACAAACCCACTACACCTATATATTTATTATGTTTTTTTAAATGATTTTCATATCCATTATTTATATTTGTCATTCAGTCTCCAATATATTTTATTACATATACCCTCTGCCATCTGGTATCACTCATGGTTAAAATATGTATAATTCTGGATGCTGTTGCTCAGGCCTGGCCAACCTGTGACTCTCCAGTATGCTGTCAGGTGTCTGCGATGCATATGCAGTTAGAGAATTGCTGGGACTTTTTCACAACCCCTAGAGAGCCACAGGTTGGCCAGGCCTGCTGTAGCTTCTTATAACCCTGCTCAGTTGCCTGTGTACCATCAAACAATAAGACACGTGCCACTGGTTGAGAACCCTTTGCCTTAAAAAATTTAATTAACAAATACATACTTGTCATAACCATCAAACAGGAAAACTATATTTTTGCATCTTTGTTGAGTAGTGGAACTTAGTGTCTAGAATTGACCTGAAATCTCAGTGAATGTTTTATTTATTTGTGAATGTATAATGCAGCACTCACATGCAGTAGAGGCAGACACTTTTAGGCTAAGTGAATAAAAAACTCTGGTGTAGCGCTGGGAATGGTTCGCTGCTTCTCTAGGCCCACCTGAGGATCTACCAATCCTCCGGAATAAAGACAATGATGATAAATTAAATAAATGGTGTGTATAGTTAAGCGCTGAACCTTGCCTAAGCAGTGTTGGTAATGGTGACAAGGGGTGTGGGGGAAGGGCAAGGGGAGAAGTAAGAGGACAGGGAAGGAAACAGTGAATGACAAATATAACCTTCTACCAGTACAACAACACTCTAATGGAAGGTACACAATGGTCAAAATAAAGTCACATATGTGGGGGGGGGAGGGGGGAGACGATGATTCCAAAGTAAATAGTTCCAAGGGGATATTCAAGAGGAAATCTTCTTAATGATATCACACTGGATGTAAAAGCCTAGATGATCCGGGTATGTGTAGTGATAGTACACCAAACAATAAAACCGAGGGAGAGATAGAAAGAATAAACAGTTTTATTACACATCCAATAAACAACATTAAATAAACTAAAAACCAGCTGTACCAGAAACGATGTCCGTATAGGTATTAGTGGGGAGACAGCAGTGCAGATGATGGTCCCGGGATTCCTGCCGTCAAAGCCGCTATACCGTCCTCGGTCCTCGTCCTGGGTCCACGCTGGATGCTGCTTCGATCGACGCGTTTCGGGCTATGCTAGCCCTTTCTCAAGATCCGTGCAGCATTAATGTGGTCCGGGGATGGGCATAAATAACCCTCATGGATAGCATAAAAATAATAAATTAAAAAAACAAAACTCAATATACAGTCTCAGTCTGATCAAGACCAATAGTAACACATAAAATGGTATTCACCGCAAATATAGATGAAAAAACATCTGCAGGTCATACCATATCTTAATAGAAATAATACATAATAAGATGACATAATAACAATATCCCAAAAATATATCAATCCACGGGAAAGGATGTATTGGTACAGATTGCACATGATTCTAAAATATCCATCATAGAATCAAATCCCCCAAAAACAAGGGAAATGTATTTCAAGGAGATATCAACAGGGTGAAAATAGGCAGAGCGAGGACCCCCCCCCCCCCCCCCCCCCCCACATATGTGACTTTATTTTGACCATTGTGTACCTTCCATTAGAGTGTTGTTGTACTGGTAGAAGGTTATATTTGTCATTCACTGTTTCCTTCCCTGTCCTCTTACTTCTCCCCTTGCCCTTCCCCCACACCCCTTGTCACCATTACCAACACTGCTTAGGCAAGGTTCAGCGCTTAACTATACCCACCATTTATTTAATTTATCATTACTTTTAGGCTAAGCTAATGCTCATGACCGCGCATCATATTTCTGAAATAAAGGATATGTCTAAGGTATTTTTTGAGTGATTTATGAGAAATTAAATTGATAAACAACATAGACATGAATGTCAATCCACAAAACAGCATTCTAAACATTTAAACCATGTGCTGACTGAGTGTTTATATATATTTATAAATACAATTTCAAATAACTTTTTTTGTTTGTGTGTTTTAGGTATAGTTCAGATACCAGTGAGTATGTATCAGACGGTGGTCACCAGCCTGACCCAGGGTAATGGACCTGTACAAGTTGCCATGGCACCGGTCACAGCAAGAATATCTGACTCTGTCACAGTGGATGGCCAGGCAGTGGAGGTGGTTACATTGGAGCAGTGACTATGTCGCCAAGGAGTTGTGATGTAATTTCCTGTCTTGCCCATGCTCCTAGTGTTTCCAACAATGGCGTTTTCGGGCATCCACAAATCTTGTCACTGCTTGGATAGCTGTGCTTTTGAAGAGGTCTCCATTAGGCAAAACATACCGTTTCCACCCTTTGCTGAACCACATCACAAAAACATATGACTCTGCCTATGACGGGGTTTCATTCTTTTTCTCTAAGCATTTAATTTATTTAAATAACATAAACTTTAAGTTTGTTTGCATTTTAACACCTTCAGGAAATGGGGACATTCAGAGCACGGTTGCATATGATATGTTTGTTTTTAAAGGACAGATTTATACCATCAGAGTGAACTGGAAACACCACGAACAACTTTGCAAACAAAAACTTTATTGGGGCCTATTTGTTGAACCAAGAGTTAAAAATGATGTTCAAAATCCTTATGGATTGTTTTGTACCCATCAATATTTAAAGCTAACCTGCATTTGTTACTGCTTTAGACAGTACACGCAGCAGCTGTCTCATATAGGCTGTAAATAGATGTTTTGCTGTTGTTGAATGTAAAGTGGCATCAGACTCAACAACCTGCTGAGATTTGTAGTTTAACAGATGGAAAGCCTATATTTTCCAAATCCAAGAGGATAAAGTGTATGGATAATAGAATGTTGTAATGTTACAATAATTGCTTACTAAAATCTCAAATAAATTACATGCACAGAGCATCTCGATCACAAAAGGTGTAGTAAATAGTTAACAGTATAGACATTGTGCAGAGAGGACTTTGAATTTGTTAAAGCAATGTCTTTCAGATGTATAATGCCTGTTACCCGAGTTCTAGAGAGAATTCTATAGAGTTCTATTTACACCAGATCCTTTATCTCAAAACATTTTATTGGCTGGATGCGGATAAGCAACTTTCACAACTTCACTTGTTGTGCTTAATCGTTTTGACTGTTCAATGTGGGGATTGCACCTATAGTGAAATATACCTCCTTTTTAACATGGCTCTATGGAATTAACATGTATTAGGAGCGATTATTTCTGCTGATAGTATTCTTTCAATGGCTACACCGTTCTATTTCATTTTTTTTTTTTTTTTATGTCTGTTTTATATAAATTAATTAACATGGTCCATATATCATTGTTGTTTCCCTTTTTTTTTTTTTTTGCATACAAATTCTGGATTACATTTTTTTCTTTGTTTTATGATAGGAACACTAACTAATTACATACAGTTAACAAAATCGGTTCATTTATTTCCACGTCAGGATAAAATTTCAAGAGCAGTTTTCAGACTAAAAAAAATCTGTTTAGACTTTATTCATTAAAAGGTACAAAACAGAGAACCAATCTCGGAGATTTCTGCATCTGAGCCCTTTTTAGCACTAAGTCCCCATAATAAAGTATGGTGACCAAGCCCTGATGCTGTATTTATTTCCTAACTCCATATCAAAATGCATGCCTATGGAGTCCTTTGGAGGGCTCTTCCTAGTTCTCTTTTCTCCGGCCTACAGGATGAAAGCAACTAGCACAGCAAATATTACAAAATTAAATGTGATTGGTGTAAGATGATCTTCTGCTGGGTATCTTGCAGTAAGTATACACAATATGCATACATATATATTTACTCTGCTTATTCCCCACTGTGGCCATGAACAGGACAGGTAGTAATTGCTCATGTAAACACATGGATTACAATCCACAATCCATAGTTTGTTGCACCCTAAATATTTGAAGTTAGATCTAAATGTCATTACTAGTAAACATTTCATTGTGTTTTTATCATTATGTTGTTTCTATTAAATGTTAATTCATGATGTTTGGACATATATGTTGATGTTTCTAGATCCTTGCATTATGGTAAATACAAATTATTTTAGTCTGCTAAGATTTCCTATACGTCAGCAGAAGTTTGCTGCAGGATATAATATGCTGTGATTGTGCAGACAGGGTCAAATACGTCACTATAGGAGTCCTGCATTGACTGTCATACTTATAATAATTCTGAATTTAAAGATCTATATGCAGACACATAACACTGTATTTGCGATGGATTATATTGTGATATTTAAATTATCCATGAGTTGTGGTAACTTTACAAAATGTTTAGGAGAAATCTCATCGGCACCTTGCTTACCAAAACCAATTATGTATGTGCTTAATTTCTATCATGCGTCAGCAAATGTACATTATGGGTTTGTGACGTTATACTTTCTAACTTCTTACTTTTAAGTTTACTTCATGCTATTGTGTCTTATTGCTAATCCTCAGTCGCATGGAAACCACAATCTTGAGTTTTACTGTCTGATTCAAGAATGTTTTGGTACTTATGGAGTTTTGTACATAAATGTTACCTGTATATCATATCAGTGTTCTTTGTTTCATAAAATGTGTAGTGTCTATATATGTATGTATGTGTATATATACATATATATATATATATATATATATATATATATATATATATATATATATATATATATATATATATATATATATATATA
>WWET01000587.1:274223-289491 GCA_011038615.1 Limnodynastes dumerilii
ACTGTTCCTTTTTGTAAAATGTCGGGAGATATGTAAATAGCCATCCCTTATTTTAAGTGAGGATGGCTCGTAAATTTTAGGGTGGAGTGGTCAGTGTATGTCTATGTGAGTGAGCTGAGTCGCCTCCCCTGGCCAATAGATCCCAGCTGCTGCAGTTCTCGCAGCTCTGAGTGCAGTGGTATTGAAAGTCTGGATCCAGTCCACTGTTAACTTACAAGTTGCCATTATTTTATTCATATATCATATTTTTATGATGACGGGAGCTATAAAATTATTCTGAGCCTTTTAAATAAACAATGAATGAGGAGTATTATAATTTTAAGCAGTAATTTCTGAACAATGCACGGATTACAAAATTAAGATTTCGGAATGTTTACAATTTCCCTCCTTGGGCTGTCATTATAATTCCCAAATTGTGTTTTTAGTTTGGTATGTAGGAACTTATGCCAAAGTGGCAGTCCACAAGTCATGTGTCTAACACGGGTTCTCAACCCTGTCCTCAAGTACCACGAACGGTCCAAGTTTTTTTTTAAATCTCCTTGCTGGAGCTGTGCTCATAACTGACAGTTACATTTTGAAAGTTCCACAGGTTTTGCAGGGAGACCTACAAAACATGGACTGTTAGTGGTACTTGAGGACAGGGTTGAGAACCCCTGTGCTAGAGAGTATAACTCTCACTAGCTACCGCACTATAAGCCTCAGTCTGCCAAGTGAGTGCAGTTAAAACATAATTACCAACGTAGCATATGACTTACTGCAGTCCCAACTGCTTCTTACCTTCTGCAGTTACCCCCTCGGAAGACAAAAGACACTGCAACAAATGGAGAGGATGAATGTAACCCCAACCTTTACCCTAACCCTCCTTTCCTTGCATCCTAACCCTAAGACTTCCCTCCCCACAGCCTAACCCTAAAACTCCCCATAATCTCCTACTCACCTGACCATTTGGTGCAATGGGTCTACAGCGGCGTTTCCGAATGAATGGGTAAATCCATTCATAAAAATTTTTTTGAAGTACCGATATTTTCTAAATAGAGACAGACAAAAATGGCTTTCAGCTGTCTCTATTTTGGCAAAAGCAGTTTGCAGCATTCCCCTGCATCTAAAACCATGGCTTCAGTGCTATGCATACCACCAATAGGTGCACACTCCATTGAAGAGTAATGGTTATTGGGTCATACCTCCCAGTTTGTGTGGAATCATGGTGGTGTATGATCAGAGTTAGATTCGTTTTTGGGCAACATAGGGTCCTATGGTCCATACCTATGGAATCTTAACAAATCTCTGTATAGACCAGATCTGAGTATGAAAATAAGAGGAAATCAAGTGGACATTTACAACTAGGCAAAACCATAATGAAATTTAGGAAGAGTTGAATTAATTTGGTACATTGCATGCAGGGAAAATACTTTGGCCAGCTTTAATTTTAAACTCTTGTTTAAATTTAGGTAGGAGATGTCACCTCTCCACTGTGTGCTACAGATGAAGGGGATGGCCAGAGCTGCACTTACACCTTTTTAGGTGCAAGTGTAGACCAGAGAAATATTATGTTGAACTGCAAGGGGAGGCAAATTTGAATTGTGAAAGCAGAATTAGATCTGAGAGGTGAAGTTTCTTAGCTCAACTGTAATTTATAAATTAAACATAAAGCAATGCAGTATTTGAGTTCTATGTGTAAAAGTAAAGTATTTTTTCTGCATACAAATGAATTATTTAGCCCCCCTTACTTTGGAAAACTGTAGTCGAGCTGTACACATACCTGTTTTGCCCTAACTCTTAAACTCTGAATCAGCCATGAAATATGCTTCCCTTGCAGTCCAGCATGGTTTTGCCAAGGTGTAACTTTCCTACTGTAATCCTTTTTATAAACTCTGGACTTGTTTTATTTGTTCCAATAAACTATTATTAATTTGTAAATTATGACATTTTTGTATGGTGCTCATTCCAGTGGTGGACAACTGCATGGGCTGCATACTAAATTTGGGCTTGAGAACAGAATTTCCAGCTTCCTACCTAAAGGTCATAAACTTTGCTACTTTAAAAATCACAAGCAGCCTGTCAGCATTTCTCTGTAGCAGCCACACCTGCATTTTAAGTACACCTTTTATTCACTTATGTCACTGTCCACTTCTCAGTATTAAATCTATACATTGCACCCTATGGAAAAAAAATTGTTGTGTAGGTCTATTTACGGCACCAAGATGACAATTCTCATGATTATATTTACTGATGTTCTCCATAATTATCCCCTCTGGTCTGCATCTGTAAAACATAAGAGCAGCACTTTCATTGATATGTTTCAGTTATTACACCCCTTTTGCAAGGCTGTTATGATACAATATGTGCTTCAGCATGCCAGTCTGAGGGAGAGGGAGGGGGCAGGGAGTTTTCTTGTGAACAGATGAATGGTGACTTTAATCTTCACTAATCGCTATTAAATGAGAGGGTCAGGCCCACCTGCTGGCTTCCACCTTCTGCTCATTGTAAAACTCTATTTAATCCAGAGTCTAGTTTAAATAGCTGAGGAACAAAGCTAAGTAATGTGCACCACAAGCGTGGCAGGGAAGGAGCATGATATGAGAGTGACACCCTGTTACCAATGAATGTTTAAAGGTTTTATCCCAAAACTTGTCTGAAGTAGTGGCGTTCTCTGACACGGAGCCATGACCCCCTACAAGATACTGATCATGCTGTACAGTCAATTAACATTATGTTGAAGATTATTGTGCTGTTTGTACTTGTATTATTTGTCCTATGGTTTGCTGAAATCATTTGATGGTAAATTAGATGGTTAGATGTGAATTGTGGCTATTCCTTTATGCATTGCATATTTTTCCTGGCACCTCTGTTGAGTAGAATGTTATACAATGCCACCCCTGCTGTGAGTCTGGGTGAGCAGGAAAACATTTATTTTATTTTTAAACATCTTTATTTGAAGTTCACTGTTAATACATGAGATAAACATGAAAAGGCATTTTTGATACAAAGTAAAACACGGGAGCATGTTAACAATTGAGGTTAAATCATTTGATAAATATGGATAACAGTGCACAAGAGGGTATATCTCAAACCAAATCTCAGTTTCCCTAAGACAAATAGGAAAGTTACATACATACAAAACTTGAACTATGCTTTATGGACAATGTCTCTCAAGTGGAGTAGCAGAGGTTAGTAACGATTGGTGGTACCAAGTAGTGGTCTGAAAACATTTAGTTAACATTTCCTTAGTACTATTGGGCAGGCTAACATATGGAAACCATATATTAAAGAATCTGTATGCCTGCTGTTCCTTATAATAACTTGTTTCTACCCAATCCATTTGAAAAAGAAAAGCGAGGCGAGATGTGACCATGAACAGGGCAGGAGGGTCTTGATCTATCCATCTGGACAAGATGGCCTTTTTGGATGTGGCTGCAACATAAAGCAATAATCGCCTTTCTCCACCTGACAGGTGGCGGTGCACTTCTGGTTTATAAATGCTCCAGAAAGCCCAGTCTCGCGTAATTATAAAGTCTAGCTTTAACGTTTCATTAATATAAGATTGTACACATTTCCAAAAATCGTGAACAACGGGACAAGACCAGAGACGATGGAGGAGATCGGCTTCAGGTGCATGACATTTGTAACAGTAGTTTGCGTAAGTCCAATAATACACCTGAGTTTAGGAGTAAGGTACACTCTATGGAGAATTTTGTATAGCATTTCCTTGTAGGAACTAGAGACCAATTGCTTATTCATAGCCACATATGCCTTTAGAATGTCAGCTAGAGTTAGATGCGGGAACTGTTCTACCCATTTTTGTAAGCTTAACTTTTCCGAGTCCAATTGCACAAGGGTGCGGATGTGTGAGTATAACTGTGCGGTCGTAATCCTATGCAGGGTGGGTTGAGATAATATACTATCTAAATCCGTAACAAAATTTGAAGGAGGGAGTTTGGCTAAAATTGACCGAACATAACTAGTCGCTTGTAGGTAAGGAAAGAGCGATATGTTAGCATTTGGGAATTTTGAGCAGAGTGTGTGGAGGTCATAAACTCTCACCCAGTCCATGGCATATCTATAAAGTGCTGCCAGATTATATTCAGAGGCACATGGTAAGTTAATTCCCCCCAAATGCACCGGTTGTCTAAGCTTAAACAAAGAGGTTCGCGGGCGTTTACCAGCCCAGATAAAGGTTCGAAATATTTTATCTAGGAAAATACAATCTTTTTTGGACAGAAGGTAAGGGAGCATTTGAATATAATAAAGAAGCTTAGGGAAGTAGACCATCTTTATTAGATGGCATCTACCAAAGGGGGAGAGGGGCACATGCTGCCAACGACGTAATGCAGTAGCTATATTTTGAATTATCCCCGGAAAGTTTTCTCTATATAATTGGGATGGGTGCGGCGGAATGGTTAACCCTAAGTATTTAAGGCTGGTGGAGGTCCATTTAAAGGGGAAGTTTGTACTCCTATCTCTACCCTCCTCTGGAAAGAAAGCAAGAGCCTGCTACTTTTATTTTGTTACCATTTACTTTGATGCCCTCCCATTCATTCACCTGCACCAGATGTCTAATGAAAGAGTCCAGGGCAATGTTAAAGAGGAGGGGAGAGAGGGGGCATCCCTGTCTAGTTCCTTGTTCCAGCCTAAAACTGGGAGTGTTTAATGCATTAATGGTTAAAAACGCTTCCGGGGGCTTCCGGTTCCGGCGGGCATGTGAGAGGCTGCGGGTAAAGCGGACTCCGACTGTACCGCTCCTTTAACGGCCTCTAATCTGCAACACTCGGCGTTGGGACGCACACTGACCGGCCACATCTGCACCTGATTCACCCGGGAACCTGATGAAAAGGTTCCTAGCCTCTAATATGCCGCCAGCCAAGCAGCATGCCAGGCAAGAATGCCAGCGCTCTGAATCTAAAATGGCGGCCGGAGGTGCCGTGAGGCCTCAGACTCCATCATCACCCCCTGCCCTCTCTCCTGCTGAGTGCTCTATCCTGACCTGTCAAACAGATGTTCCCCCACCTGATGACCCACAGGCTTCTGTTACCTACGCTGATGTTGTTGAGGCTATAAATAACACCATGGGCCCTCTGCTACAGTCTCAAATGCAGACATTCACTAAGGCTGTCCAAGACATGCAAGAGCAGCTTACCCAGATGTCAAGAAAGGTGGTGGGAGTGGAGCAGAGGATGGGAGAGCTATTTGAGGACGTATCACTGCTGAAGAAAAGGTCTGAAACTCTGCATAAAGAGCAGTATGCAATATGGTCAAAGCTCGATGACCTTGAAAATCATTCGCGCCGAAACAATTTGCGGCTGATTGGCCTGCCGGAACATATCAAAGGCAATGATCTGGTGCAGTTTCTTATGACTCATCTCTCTGTGATGCTGAAAGTGGAGGAGCAGTGCAAAGATTTCGTAATGGAAAGAGCGCATCGCCTGGGACAACTGAAAGATGGCGCTAACCCAAGACCACGGCCCGTTATATTTCGTTGTCTCAACTACCTGCACAAATCCACCCTGTGGTCTGCAAGCAAGCAAATTACAGAGATCACCTGGGAAGGCGCCAAGCTCCGTTTATTTCAGGATTACTCTGTGGAAGACAACAAAATCAAGAAAAGAATTCTCTGTTATCTGCACGTCGCTGGTGCAGGCTGGGAAGAAGTTCGCGCTGATCTATCCGGCTCGATTGCGCATTTTTCGAGGTAGGGAGTACAGAGATTTCCTCTCGCCATCGGATGCCCAACTATACCTGGATCAGCTGGAAAAGGAGACTGCTTCACTTGCTTCGACTTGATAGGTCTACTTTGATCTCCGGCTTATCTTATCTCACTACACTGGGGCACGAGTGTATTGTCCAAGATCCCCGGCGCTTTGGAACTTTTGGAGCGTACAGTCTAGCGCAAGTATAATTCAGAAACTAATTGTTAATCCCTGTATCCGTGTTTGCTAGCTGTTTATTTTGCTCTTTTCCTTTTCTATATTGTTCAATAATATATGGGATTTGGATATCCCGGAAGCTCACACCTTACTTGGTTGCAAAAGATGGCTGGACTGGTATGCCTTCTTTTGCTGTTTTTTTTATTGTTTTGTTAAGTAGTTTTATGCATCGTCATGCTGCATCATTTGTCGGTCCATTGCATCTTTTCAGTCAAAAATACATGGTCTTCATCTGATTATATAAGGTATAATCCTGAAGCCTGTATTGTTGTTCCCGCACACACACACAAAAATAGAAAAAAACAAAAACAAAAAAAATAAATTATATATTATGTATCTAATTACGGGGGGTTACTGTATCATGACATTCTTGGAGCCGGTGGTACAACGGGATGGCTGACCTTAAGATAGGCACATGGAATTTGGGGGGCATCACCTCCCCAGTCAAGAGGAAGCGTCTATTAGTATATATTAAAAGTTAAAATTAAAAGTTGAAATTAGATGTTGTCATGGTACAGGAGACCCACCTTACTCCTGAGGAGATGTGTAAATTGAATTGTGGCCAATATAAAATTTTAGGAGCGACACCATATAATTCTAGAGCGAGAGGGGTGGCCATCATAGTTAATAAAAATTTGTCTTGTGAAGTCCACACCAGCCATGTAGATAAGGAGGGTCGTTATTTAATTCTGGGTGTCTCTATTAATGGGAAGAACCTCACGTTGTGTACTGTATATGCCCCAAATGTTTGACAAACGATTTTTTCAGCACCTTCTGTCACTACTGTATGTTTATATGGACGGGTCACTAATTATCGGAGGAGATTTTAATTTAATTGCATCCTCCGTTTTAGACAGGCAACCCAGGACAAAACCGATGAAGCGTCTCCCTAAATTGGGAATTCCTCAATTCGCTAAGAACTTAAATCTATTAGATGTATGGCGAGTGAGACATCCTTCAGACAGGGCGTACTCTTGCTTATCGGCAGCTCATGGCTCCCTCTCTCGGCTTGACTCTCCTGATTTCTGAAATGTTATTACATACTATTACTAACACTGAGATGGAACCCATTATAATATCAGACCACGCAGTGGTGTGGGCACAGTTGCGGGGACCAGAGGGGGATAGGAGACCGGAGTTGTGGAAGTTCCCAGCATATCTATCTAACTCCTTTAAGTTTAGAAACATGTTGAAAGCTGCTTGGGCTAATTTTAGACACCAACTCTATCCACATTGAAGATCCACAATTGTTGTGGCAAACCTTTAAGGCAGTAGTTAGGGGTAGCATCATTTCGTATGTCTCAGAATACTGCAAATCACTGACCAGGGATTATGAACAAACACAGAAAGACTTATCATAAATATTTGGCCCAACCCACTCAATATCACCTACAGTTATATAATGTCAGGAAAACGCAGATGGAGGGAATCATCAATAAAATGGGTGTCAAAACTGCGTTTTCGAAGGAAATTTAGATTTTATAAGTGGGGTAATCGCACGGGGCGTTTATTATCTAATCTTTTGAAGGGAGAATACAAACCTATCTGTATAGCGGCACTCCAAAACACTCAGGGCGAACTCCAACATAAAAAACGGACATATTGGAAGTTTTAAAAAGTTATTATGAACAATTACACAGTCAGGACCCCATCAATCAATCAGAAAAGGAAGTTTTTTGGAATAGCGTATCAGTACCCAAAATCTCTACGACTGATAGTCAGTCTCTCATAGCACCGGTCTCCCTTGTGGAGGTCCAGACTGCCATTAAATCCCTGAAGCCAGCGAAGTCCCCTGGCCCGGATGGGTTTGGGGGTGAACTTTATAGAATTCTGGCACCGGAAATAGGTGAGACTTTGCAGGCAGTGTTCAATTTCGTCATAACTAATCAACACATTCCTCTATATTTTAATGCTGCACTCATTAAGGTGCTACCAAAGCCTGGGAGGGACCTTACACTGCCTGCCTCATACAGGCCTATTTCGCTTCTTAATAGTGATTACAAACTCCTCACCAAAATTTTAGCTGACAGGCTCAAAACTATCTTACCCAGTGTCATACATAGAGATCAAACAGGGTTTATTTGGGGCCGGCATTCAGTGACAAATATCCGCAAAGTGGCAACCCTGATACAGCAGACAGAAAGAGCTGCAGACCATGAAGCTAAACTGATATTGTCACTGGATGCCGAAAAGGCCTTTGATATGGTGACCTGGGACCATCTCGGGGAAGCCCTGAGAAGATTCGGATTTCCTTCCGAATTTGTCATGTTGCTGAATACACTATACTCCAATCCTTATACCCGGGTGGCTGGTAATGGCCTTATCTCCAAACAATTCTTTATCCAGAGGGGGACACGACAGGGCTGTCCGATGTCTCCCCTGCTGTTCGCCTTGGCATTAGAACCATTGGCTATAGCGCTCCGAACATCAAAGGCATATAGAACGCCCGCCGTCCTTGCGACGGCGGGCGTACCTCTGGATCAGGCCCATTGTCACTGGATGCCGAAAAAGGCCTTTGATATGGTGACCTGGGACCATCTTGGAGAAGCCCTGAGCAGATTCGGATTTCCTTCCGAATTTGTCATGATGCTGAATACACTATACTCCAATCCTTATACCCGGGTGGCTGGTAATGGCCTTATCTCCAAACAATTCTTTATCCAGAGGGGGACATGACAGGGCTGTCCGATGTCTCCCCTGCTGTTCGCCTTGGCATTAGAACCATTGGCTATAGCGCTCCGAGCATCAAAGGCATATAGAGGTGTATTTGTGAGTGGACATGAGTTGAAGTTGGCTATGTACGCCGACGATATGCTGATGTTTATTGCAAAACCACTTCAATCACTTCCGACTATTTTATCGTCAATCTTACAATTTGGGTCCTTCGCAGGCTTTAAAGTCAATTTCCATAAATCTTAGGCCATGATTTTAAAAGGAATGGAAGATCCAGAAGTTATGTCAACAGTCACTAAACACTTTAAGATAACAAACTCCCAATTCAAATACCTGGGGATTCAAATACCGAGCTCCATGGGGAAACTATATCAAGCTAACTTTGATAAAATTTTAAAAATAGTTGCAGATCTCACAAAACAATGGATGAACTTACCTTTATCCTTGTTGTGAAGGAACGCTGTTATAAAGGGAGTGATATTCCCGAAACTGGCATACTATATTCAGATGCTTCCTATTTCCCTGCGACAATCTGACATGAAATGCACTAATTTGTTCCTTAAATTTCTGTGGAAGGGTAAAAACCCAGAATGGCTAGGGATAGACTTCAATTGCGAAGAAATGAGGGGGGGTCTTAATTTTCCAGATGTTCAGCTTTACACACTAGTAGCCCATCTGCATTACGCAACGGACTGGATGTTTGATAGGCAGGTTTTCACAAATCTTGAACTGGAGGAATCTCTAATGCACCCATAATTCCTTGGGGGCCCTGCTGCACACACCTAATAAGCTAATCCTGGCACAGTTCAAAGAAAATTTATTTTTTAGGGATACCTACCAGGCATGGACCAGGCTACATAAAGTTTGTAAGGCAAAACATACCATATCCCGTTTTAGTCCTATATGGGGGAACCCTAATTTTCCACCTAGCCTGGAAAATTCACGATACTTACAGTGGAGAACTAAGGGAATAAAAGCTATCTGCGATGTGTTTGACCCTGGGGGGGAGATACTTACCTTTGCTAAACTTCAGGAAAAATATGGGCTACCGCACACTCAGTTCTTTATGTATTTACAGACTAGGCACTTTGCACAGCAAACAGTGGCTCAAATGCAAGCAGCGGAAAACAGAATGCATAACTTATTGTTTTATTTACGCTCACATAAATTTCACATACATTATGTCCAGGATGCCCTAGAAGTTGACAGGGGGAGTAAAGCCTGGGAGAATCCTTTGAAAGCATGGGCTAGAGATGCCCCAATTGAGGTTTTTCCGGAAGAGCCCCTAGAGTATTATGAGAGGGTTATGAAAGCCCTTAGTACGGTAATGTTGCAAGAGGTCCATTTCAAAGTCATGCATAGGGTGTACATTTCTCAGGCACAAAGAAAACATATGTCTGACGAAGAAACAGGTCACTGCCCGAAATGTCATATGTCTAATGCAACTCTTATCCACAACCTATGGGAATGCGGGAAGATAAGAAAGTTTTGGGACAAAACTTTAGGACTTATCAATGATATCCTGGGGACTAAATTGCCTAAAAGCTTTTTAGCATTGGTGTGGGCTCACTTCGCTGACTGGGCAGATGTGCCTGGAATTAAAGAACACATACCCTTGATTGCATTAATAGTCACCGTCGCTAAAAAGCAAATCCTGCGGGCATGGACGAAGCCATCCCCCCCCCCTTCTTGTATATGGTCAAAAATGCTCTTCTAGAGCTTATCTATTTAGACAGAAGAGCCACTTTACCGGATATCGATGTGGGGGTCTCAGGATTCTATAAGAAATGGGGGAAATATATCGAATACCTTAATCCGGAACAAAGAGATCACATTATGTCCCTCTTTGAGTCCACTAGTTGGTCACTCCTGAGAAACTTAGAGGCCCCATGCTAGGGGGGATTGGAGGGATCTGGTCCAGGTAGCAGACAACTGGCATCCAGGCCTATGGTGATCATGTAGATATGAGAATCTCCCATGTTTACTGTTTATTGTTTATTATTACTGATCTTATTGCAATATTTTGAACTGTATATTTACCTTTTTTCGATGGTTGCCTCTCCTATGTCTTTGCGGGGATGCTGTTTTGCTATTTGGAACGATGTACCAGTCTCATATACCTTAACTTTGGATACATGTATGTCATATACTTTGTTACTGTATGCTTTGGCTGTACCAATGTTTGCATAAAAGCTGAAATACTAATAAAAATGTTTGTTAAAAAAAAAAGTAGAATTGTCCCTAGCGAGTCACTTATAGTGTCGTGCTGATATAAACACACACACACACACTATGGGGTAGACCTAAGTTGTTTTTACGTTCATTGGCTTAGCGTATTTACGCAATCGTAAGTACTATGCACTCCCCTCGCTCATACGTACGTTACTCGATTTACGTTTGCCAAACCCTCCCTTAACTTTTCAAAGCGTAATTACTGATGTACGTAACGGTCTAACCCGGCCCATACTGTACAATTTAAATAACAGGTTGACTAAATGGGGAATTATATGCGGAGCTAACAATTTATAGTATTCGGCCAGCAGGCCGGCAGGGCCTGGTGTTTTGTTATTGGGCAATGACGAAATTAATTTTCTGACTTCCTGCTCAGATATAGGCGCTGACAAATCGATCTTTCTGTTTCAGTAAGTTTGCGTAATCTAGCATTTTTAAGAAACTGCACCCCCTGCTGCACCTGATCTGGTTCGGCGGTATAAAGCTGCTGGTAGTATTGTAAAAACGCCTCAGATATTTTCCCCGGATCAGTAATTTGTGTCCCGATGTCTGAGCGTATTGAGAGAATACGTTTTGTTTTGGCCTGATCTTTGATAAAATGTGCTAACAATCTACCTGGCTTATTTCCCCAGCGATGAAATCTATTTTTTTGAAAATTAATGGACGACTGCGCCTGTTCTGCACATAAGGTGTCATATAAAGTCTTAATTTCTTGATAATGGTTTTTATTAGTTTCCGTATTTATGGTCTGCAAATCAGAGTAAGCTCTCGTGAGCCTAGTATTAAGGGTACGGAGCTTGGTCTGGAGAGTTTTACGCGTGCTTGCCACTAATGCAATTATTTGGCCTCTCATAACCGGCTTGGAAGCGGCCCAAAACAGGTTTATATCATCAATGTGTTGAAGATTATCATCCACATAATTTAGAAAAGCGGAATCCAAACACTCCTTAAGAGAACTATAGTTATACAAGTGTGTGGGGAAGCGCCAATTAACTGAGGTAATGAGTGGACGCTGTAAGGTTAACTCAAACCATATAGGGGCGTGGTCTGAAATGAGAATATTTTCTATTGTGGCCCGAGGAATTCGGAACAATAAAGCCTCAGGAACAAACCAATAATCGATTCTTGAGGAAGAGTGATGGGGGTCAGAGTAAAATGTATATTGTCTATCCACCGGATGGTAAAACCTCCATGGGTCAGTGAGGTTTAAACTGTCAGTAAGTACCGATATTGGAGAGGGCAGCATTCGACCAGTCAACCTACAAGTTCCGGACTTATCCAGCAATTTATTGTAAGGTACATTAAAGTCACCTCCTAATATAATATGACCCTCCGCCCAACTTTGGATTTGCCCATATAAATGTGTAAAAAAAACTCTTGTCAGTTCTAAGGATTTGGTTGATAAAGTTACAAATAAAATATCTTAGGGAGAGAAAAACAGCATAAAAAATAATATAATAAAAAGTATAGTGATTATCTGGACTATTATTTCAGTCACTATATATAAATTGGATTTGCTAGTCATATTTTCGTACATATTTATATAAATCTACTTAAAGAATTGAATTGTGTTTTATGACCCTTATTAATCGTGTTACAAATGACAATTTGCTAACTGCCTCTACAATAGAATACTGAATAGACCAAAAATACAAGAAATGTGTGTTCCTGATCTGTAAATTTATTCTTATAATGCTGAGTTTATCACTATGTGACTATTGCTAAATAAAAAAAAAAGTTGCTAAAGAAATTGTTATATGTTCAATAAAAAAAGATGAAAGTAATGTATCATAATATTACAAAGAAGTCATACAGCCAATTATTCCATCAATGCTTTCACCTTTATAACTGTGAGTGACTCAGCGGAAGACGGGGCTTAAATGGAACTAAGGAGAAGTGTGTGGGTTGTAGTTTACATTAAAGCTTCCTATTTTATAGTGTATATTATAAGACCTAAGGAGAGACTCAATGATTTCTGTTTCAAAGAAAAGGTGTTGTTTAAAGAAATGTTTGATAGGAATAGTTTGCAATTTTAGAGTTCTTTAAAAGTTAGTTAAACCCAAACTCGTTTTAAAGAGTATACTTTAATTGCTGACATTTGAGCAATCATTGAATGCAGTCACCTAGTGCAAGCTCATTTATGTAAATTATTAGGCATTGTTATGTTAGGTATATTTAGATTTATCCCCACCCCCACCCAAATGGTAAACAATACATAG
This sequence comes from Limnodynastes dumerilii, assembly GCA_011038615.1. Taxonomy (NCBI): domain Eukaryota; kingdom Metazoa; phylum Chordata; class Amphibia; order Anura; family Limnodynastidae; genus Limnodynastes; species Limnodynastes dumerilii. Next base: position 287,269 of record WWET01000587.1, read on the forward strand.
AAAGTCTATATGGCAACATTAGCAAAACTTAAATTCCTTTGACAAAGGGTCATCTCTATAAACAGCTATCACATTTGTTACACCACCATGACATTTCTAATTTGCAGAGAGGGGGTTTTAGTTTAAAACAACACCCACTGCAAGAAATGATTGAACGTTTATTATAAGGTTAGTGAACTGACCAACAGTGACTCAAAGTAATAACGACTGTTTGCTCTACCCCCTTCTTCTGATGATTTTACCCCCACAAACTAATTGTCTACTAAGTAGGAGTTGGTGACTGTAAACCAACAACAGAAAACTTGTTTTCTAGTCTAAAATAAGTACATGATGAGGGAGACACCCTGCTTTAGCTGGCTTTAATTTAAACTAAATGGTTGATTCTGGTGGGTGTCTGACATTGACTATCTCAGTTCTGGGGTTTACTTTTTATATGGGTGTATCTACTTTTTAACTATTAATTGTATGATACATGCAGGGCCGCCATCAGGGGGGACAGCCGGGAGCAGGCCAGCCTGCGCTTTGATACTCACTTTGTTCCCTGTGCAGCGGCCCAAGGTTAATACTGGTTAGTGTCACCCCGCCCCTATGTGACGTCACTGATGACGTCATATAGGGGCAGGGCCCGCGGATGTGTCCCAGGCCTCACTATTTCTGACAGCAGCCCTGGATACATGCGACCATTGCTTTCCATCAAACATTGCATTGCCACAGCAGAATACAGAAGCCAAGAAGTTATCTATACATTTTCAGTTGAAATATCTTGTAATTTTTGACACACTGAGGGGAGTTATTTTGCAGCTTATAATATATTATTTTATGTATTATAAAGCAGAAATGTTTGTATATATTATAAGGGAATGGTCATGTCCTTATATTAAGGTTGGCTCTAATTAACAGCATTCCGCCATTGATTCCTTAGAAGGGGGGGGGGCATGGTCTATATCTCAGAAATAATTTTACACATTATTTCATCTCCTCGTAGAGATTTCTCTGTTGTTGCTGAATGCCAAATTGTGTAGAGAAATGATGAAAAGTTACACATTTGAAATAGTTAAAAGTGGAAAAGGTCAATAAAAAAAAAATTTTTTTTACACAAGTTGGGAAAATATGCCGCATAATAAAGATAGGAAATTTCAAGGTGTTTTATGTCATCTGACTGCCTTGAAAACAAAGAATAGTGAGGAGACCATAAAAATACTACTTGTTTAGAAAAGTAACAATTTATTAAAAGCAACAATAACAATATTTAAAAAAGATAAAAATAAAGCATAAAAAGGACAAACAATATGAAAACTATTACTCTAATATAACATAGAAATAGAAGTCCACATGTAGGAGATAGACACAGCCCGCAGGGAACCTCCTCTAGGTATCAAATGGAGGAGGCCTGAGCAGTAGGTTTTAATTTACCACTGTGACTATCAGACATTCATCAAGTCCAAAATAAAATGTGGCATAAATCTCATATAAACATTAACAGGCGATGGTAGCCAAGGCAATGTGTAACAAAGGTGAATTAATAGGCTCAACTCAAACAAGAAAACATAGGTGCACTTCACTGATGATATGAAACAGCTCTAGTACAAATAGATGTATACTTCACTTCCAGATATGCTAAAGGTAGCTAGAGTGAAAATAGCAACAAGTCTCTCCTTGTAGTGAGCTTAGTAGCGGTGAGCGAATGACAAGCAATGTAGGCACCAATGTTACGGAGAGAGAGCAAGTCTCTCCTGATATTAAACTTGATATTGGTGAGTAGGTGGCAGGCTATATGAGGCACTGATATTAAAGAGAGCCAATCTGGCAAGGTCTCGGTCGGAGGTAGGACTGAATGTGCCAAAGGGCCTGATCCAGCGCTACGAAAATTCGCACGACGGGCGAATGCGAACGTACGCTCGTCGTATCAACCTACACGCCCCCAGCACTCCCATAGTAAAGTCCCTGCTTACGGCGGCTATACCCTACACTGGGTACGACCGTCGGCCGTACGAAAATTCGCAGAAAATACGCTGAGAAAATACGCTTAGCACGCCCATACTGTACAATTTAAAGGGCTACCCCCGCCTCCCTGTAGTAAAACGGGCGCCCAGCCGACCATCGTAAAAAAAATACGCCCAGCGAGCGAAAAATACGCTAACAATACGCCCGCTATTCGCTCATGACGCTCAGGCGACCGGAAGCTGTCATACTGGGCATGCGCATTGCAAATTTTTTGCCGAA
>WWET01000587.1:311464-330477 GCA_011038615.1 Limnodynastes dumerilii
CGGTTCCTGGTCTCAGCTAATGTAAAAATATCTGTGGCAATGGATCCAGCAGCTTTCGGGTCTGCACTTGTTATTAGCAGATTTCCTTGAACAATCCGCCTCTACCTGTTCTGCTTCAGTACATAAATCCCACAAAGGGGCACCTTTCTGATCAGGACAAAGGCAGATTGTGTGCACTGGTAGCAAGACATGGAGCTGGTTACAGGCTGCTGCAGCCTCAGTGGACACACTATAAAACATTTTTTTGCCTGGGCTGGTGGAACATTGCTAATATAAGTATATAAGTATATATAATGTTGTTTTACATAGTTGTATTGACCTTAGAAAGGGACATATGTTTTTAAACAAGCAGGGTAAGTGATGCTTAAGATATCATTAAAAACAGAACGTAGATCATTTATAAAGTAGAACGGAGAGTGCAGTACAGTAATAAAGAATACATGCAGTGCAGTCTCTGCCTGTGCACATCTGTCATCTGTCCACCCCTTCCTCTTCCCACAGAAACATCTTCTCCATTCAGTAACATGTGCCCCGGGGATAAACGACTCAACTCCAACTAATGCACCACATGCAGTCACCACTGATATATCTCCACATGGGAAGGGACATGTTAGGTGCCAGCAGTGACTGTGCCACAAAATATAACGATTATGGGCGGCCAAAAAAAACGTGGGGCCTTAGTGCTGCAACATCTTAGGTGACTCTTCATAGACACTTAGGAAACATTCAGAGCAAGCCTGAGCCCCCCAGGCTAGAGCAAGTACTTTACATGCCTCAGACAGCCATGCAAGACTATTGTCCAGACCTCCATAACTTTCATCTTAGCCTTTCTAAGAAAATGTAATGACAAATATTGCTCCGTAAAAACAAACTAAATTCAAACTTATTACTTGTTCTGTTATTATTATTATTATTATTATTATTATTACAATCACACAACCACTACTTTTACTGCTATCAACATTTTTATAAAATAATTTACTTGATGGATACCATGCCAGCCAATTATTTATTATTATTATTATTATTATTATTATTATAAGTAGTAGTAGTAGTAGTATGAAATAACTACCTTCTCCTTAACACCATTATTGGTATGAAGATATTTTACATTTTACATTGTTATAAGAGTGACCTAATAAAATATGTCAGTGCCCTAAACTTTTGTTTTATTTATATAGTCCAATGTTTATATAATACAATTTAGTTGTGTAGAAGTGATGCTTATAAATAAATAATATGTAACAAACTGTTTTATATTTCATTTGATAATATGCTTTAGTAAATATGTGTGTGCTATATTTTGCCACAGCAGGAACACAAGTATTACTTTTCTTCCTATACAAATATGAACTCTATTTAGGTATATTAGAATGAGTGTAGAAGCTAAAAAAAAATGTTAGTTCTATGGAGTGTATTAACAAATTTGATTTGAAATAGAATGTAACATTTGTGGTCACACTATTCTGTCTTCTCATGCACTTAGTTAATGCAGGACTGGTGTCCATGCTTCTAACATTCATCCACTTTAATAGCATAGAACATATGTACATTTTATACAAAGGCTCTGGTTCTTTAAGAGAAGCTTCCTGCGTTCAGCAATTTAGGAGGATCAAGTGTCTGTATCCAGATGGTCTGAACTGCATCAGGAGATTCTCATCCATTGGGTACACCCTACAATCCCTAAGACCACTCCTCCATTCCATCCCCACACACATAATATTAGGACAGACCTCCCTTCTTCATTCATCTCTAGTTAGATATATCCATAAATATATACATTCTACATGACTTTGTAACCCAACCATTTCTAGCTATTTCCATACAATTTGAATAAAGTGACAGTTGTCAGTAATAAAGTAGTGGGGACATCAATATATAAGCAGCCCCAGAAAAAGAATAGTAAGAGAGAGGCTCAAGGGTTATATGTCCTTAGATCGGTGCTCTTACCTGTCATTCATTGCTGTGCCTCAAGTCCCAATGATGTCCATACAGAGGATGTTAGAGATCCAGTGGGGCACCTTGGACTGTGCTGTGATAATAGAGGTCCTGTTGAAGGCATTTATACATCTTTGACAGCACCCACACTCCTCCCTTTCCACTGCCCCTTACCCATGTACCTGCTGTTAGTTATTCTGAAGAATGAGATTAGTAAAAAAAAAAAAAAAGTATCCCACCTCTTCCTACCTGATCCAGCTGTGGTAGAGGTTTGGACATATCCAGTTACCAACAAGTGAAAAGAAAACCTGTAAGAGGATCTTATTGCCTTCATTAAGCAGGTTAACATTTGATCAGGAACAATCAGATAAATATTCCCTCACCCTTTACACTCCCAGTCATCACTGCCATCTTTTGCCACATCCCTTGTTTCTAGCTGATTAACTTTTGGAGAAGATGAAACCTCATCTGAGTTTCAAGTCTCAATGAAAGAAAAGGAGAGCACCAAAGCCACTCATGAATATTTCATCTGCTCCATGCTTGTGTGCCTAACCTGGCTTGTTCCACATGACGTCTGCCATTGTGCTCCCTGTCTGTCAGGCTGGGTGGGGGGATGTAACACTAGCACACCGTTGGCATCAGGTCTCCTTTGTTGCTGCTGTTGTGTGATACCTGTATAAGGGAAGCTATTGAATGGGGGCAGACACGACATAACTTCTGTAGAAAGCAAGCATGGCTCTGCTGAGCTGCCTAATCCGCAGACTGAGCCTTCCCATAGATCATACTGGGACAGCGAGGATGTTATAAATAACATAATAGTAATATATTATTATTATTATTATGAGCTTGTCAGTGACTGTTACATTATATATATATCAGTCACTGGCAAGAAGCTCATAGGAGTTGCTATCATAATTAGATTCATTTATAAAACAAACAAAAAATGCAATTACAATAGCCACAAAACAAAACATATGAAAGAAAAATTTTTGGTGTCACTATGTAATACTATGAAATGGTAGCTTCATCGCCATTATTATTATATAAGTGTTTGTGCATTGGTGAATGGACCTCTATCCACCGTGGTTGTTTCCATTGATTGTTTTTTGCAGGCAAATGATTATTCTCTTCTGGCATATATATGTAACTTTCTTGATATGTTGAGTATAAATATATCTGTATATAATCCAATGCATTCAATATTTAATTCAGAAATACATGCAGATATTTCTGTCACATCTGAATATTTAATAAATGTTTCAGTAATACATATGCTACACTTATATAAAAGAACTAGCCTCACCAGTCTACATCTGACACAATACATTTGTTACCATGTTTTTACCAAAGCATATTTGTAGCAAAGCACATACAGATTTCATATCTTGTTGCACATTAGCATTTATGCCTATATACAAAGGCTGTAATATACCATGTTACACAATTTATTGCTTTCTCCAGAAGTCATACACTAAATTACCAGAAACACTGTTCCTTTAGTGCCATAAGAACAGCAAAACCAATATATTCTTTTTTTTTAGTTAACATTTTCTCATGGCATTTAATATACAGCATATAGGGAAATTGCTGAACAAGGAATGTGATGACATGTGCACAGCAGGAACATGATTTGATAGAAATGTTAATGACAGTCATGTGATCTTGAAAACATTGTTGAAGATTGAATATTATTGACAGATTATTGTTCACTGAAGAATATCAAACCTGGTTCAGGTCTCATCATCAGGTAACCAGCTCACTGAAATGAAGGTATGTCAATGCACTTTTCCATTTTATGTCATGGCAGTGCCAGGTAGCCTGGGCTAATCTTGACCATAAAAATCTAAAGCGTAGATAGCATAGGCGCTAATTTAGCAGAATGGTCTTGCCACCCTAATGCCCCAATCACATATCCACTGTGAGCGTTTTCTAGCTTATATCCCTCTTTAATTCCCAATTGTATATCTGATAAGGTAGCACATGATTGAAATAAAGTTGTATATTTTTCTAAATAACTAAGTATGTTACCAACCTATCTATCTATTATGTGATATATAGAAGATATATATAGTAGTTCCCTTTATGTATCAGACCCCAAAATCCTATAAATTGTCAGCTTGTGAGCAGGGCCTTTTTACCCACCCAGTATATATGTATATACTACCCAGGCTTGCTTAAATGATTGTTTAAAATTGCAATGCACTACATAATATGCTGGCACTATATAAAAAGTTTTTAATAAATCATCTAATCTATCAATCAATAATAAATAATAACCCTCATCTACCATTTCTCTAGTTAATGGTGCTGATTCAGAGATGCACTTACACCTTTTTTTTTTTAGGTGTAAGTGTACAGTTCGGCTAAACCATTTTTCAAAGTCAGGGGTGTTAATTCATTTAAAATATTTTGCATGCAGGGAAAATACTTAACTTTTACACATAAAACTCACATACTGCATAGCTTTTTGTTTATTCTATAAAATAGAGTTGAGCTAAAAAACTTCACCTCTTAATTCTATTTCTGCTTCCACAATTTAAAATTAACCTCCCCTCGAAGCTCAACATCATTTGCATATATAGAATTTACTTCCTAGACCAGGCCTGACCAACCTCCAGCATACAGATATGAACTATTAGAGACTCACAGGTCGGCCAGGCCTGACTTAGACCTTCTACAAGTTCAATAATAAAAAGATTTGGGGAAAAAAACAGTACTGGTCCATATTTACTAATGACTTTAGACCAGTCTGAAAATCATCCATTCATACAACCATCTGCTACATATCCTCCAGCTATTAGCTACTCATATTTTCCCCCCTCCAGTTCTTTCATCTTGGGGAATCAAATGCTTTCACAAACACCAAATAAATCATTGACGACACTGCCAGGATTCGGTTTGTATCTTCAGCACATAAAGACATAACTTGTATGCTCATAGCAGCTGTGATACACGAACTTAGGCAGTCTAAATCGCTCTGCACCAGTGCAAACTCACCCTTGGATCAACTGTTTACAAAATCCTCCTTGACTATTAATTTACATCTCCGCTCTATCACATGGAGGTGTGGAACAGAGAGCCACTGAGACCGCTAGAAGAAGGCAAATGGTCAAAAAAAAAAAAAAATAGAACATTTTTTAGTCTTGTTTGGTCTCAATTGTCGTGGTTCAAAATTATGGCTCACTGGTACAGGGACCCACAATGCTGGAGGTGCCAGGCTGCCACTGGTTCCATCATCTACGCGTGTGCCCGGTCATATTGGGGTTTTGGAGCGTGAGGAATTATCACAAATAATACTAACTATGGAGTCAAGAACTCTGGATATAGTCCAAAATGACCCTGAAAAACGTCAGCACACACGGAGGTGCATCACACCTTAAGCCAGGTTCTTGCCCAATTTGCTTCTTATATAGTGAATGTACTGCCCTCTGAATTAGCTAAATAATATCTAATGTTGTACATGGGTTATTGTGGTACATAATGTTCCATAGTATTGTTTTCTTATTTATAAGCATGGATTAGGTAAGAAAAAAAATATTTAATACATAGCTTGATCTTTTTTTATTTCACTAGTCAATTTCCTTAGCTACAACAGCAATTTGAAATAGATGTTGTATGTTGGTTTTTTGTTGCAAGCTAAGTACATTTTATGCATACAGCATTTTACAAATCATTAACTCATGTTCAAAATTCAAATAAAATTAATATACCCTTAAAATGTGTAGGTAAGAAATAGAGAGACAGACAGACAGACATACAGACAGACAGGGTTGTGGGTCCCCGCTAAGAACCGTCCTATTTCAATAGGGCCAGTCTCTCCCAGCCAGTTTCGAACTGGTTCGGATATCGATAGCTTATGCCTCGATGAGGCATAGCAATCGATCCCCGGAGCACTGAACACAGTACTCTGATATGTAATTGTAAAAACTAACCCTAACCCTTCCCCTAATTCTGACCCTAACCCTCCCTTCCCCGCAGCCTGTCCCTAACCCTCCCTTCCCCGCAGCCTGACCCTAGCTCTCTCTTCTCCCTAGCCTGACCCTAATACTCCCTCATCTATAACCTAACCCTAAGATCCCCCTCCCCGCAGCCTGACCCTATCCCTCCCTTTCTATAGCCCTAACCCTAACTCTCCCTTTCTAAGAGCCTAACCCTAGCCCTCCCTAACACTAAAAGTCCCCAGAGAGGTTAATCTCCTCTCCGGAGCTGTCAGCGGCGGGTCTGCGGCAGGTCCTGCAAAAATGAATGGGTGAGTATGCCGATCGGCATACTCAACCATTCATACATAAAAAAAAAAAAAATGGCTGCCATTCGAAATAGAGGCAGCCGAAAAAAGAAACTAGGAAATAGAGATAGATAGATAGATATGGGATTGGGTGGTGCATGAGGGAAGGTGAGTCTAAAGGAAAGGAGTTGTGGTTGGAGACAGAAGAGACCAAAAGGCTAGAGTTTAAAGGAAACGAATATATCATAGATGTATCTCTGCTACACAGGTGGAAAACTCTCAAGAGAATGGATGTATAATGTGACTGGGGAAGGTTGTGGAAAAATAATGTGCATGCAATAGCAGTGAGTGCTGAGCTATCACTCGCCCAGAATTAGGTGAGATGTAGTCAGCAGAAGGACAGAGCAAAGAGTATCATATCTTTTTTGGTTTATTTAATTGGTTTTGTTAAATGTGGTCTGTTTGGGAAGGGGACTGAAAACTGGTAACTACCCTGAGAGGTAAACCAACCATTTGGACCAGAAGAGTGTCCTGATGTCATAGGAGGGAGGACGTGAGTTTAGAAGACAATGGCGCAGGGGGAAAGTGTGGGAAGGTCCTGCAAACATCGGGCCAGGTCGAGACTTCAAAATGAAAGGCTATAACTGTACTACATGTACAGTAATACCCTGTCAGCATGTACTACACATGTGCAGTACAAAGGAATTCTGCATCGGACCTTATCCATCTGATGCAGCATTCTGCACGGACATTGAAGTTCAGGGGAAGGGGGCCGGACCACTCAACATGTGTTTGAGATACGTATGGTGGTATCCAGAATGATAAGAGTGTTACAAAGCCTTTACATATGATCCACCATTGCAGGGGCGGTATGGAAAGTACGGAATTCTGGATAGCAAATTACATGCATTAGCTTCTGCAACGGAGTCTAACGTACAAAATATATTTTTGTATATTGGGTTCAGATTACTGCTGGGAATAGTGTGTGTATGTATGATGATGGAAGGGAAGTTCTAGAAATGAAAAGAGTGAGAATGAAAGAAATGTGACTGAGATATAGGCGAGGACTGAAACAAGAGTCTTGTGCTACATGAAGCGGTGGTGAATGGGGGAAAACACATTACTTCTGTAAAAACCTCTTATCCAGGGGTACTCAAACTGGTCCTCAGGGACCCCTGACAGAGTGTGTTTTCCAGGTCTCTCCATAATCACAGGTGATATAATGAGTACCACCTGTGGATCTTTTCACATATATCAATCCTTAATGAACACAACTGAGCTCCAGCAAGGAGACCTGCAAAACATGCACTGTTAGGGATCCCTGAGGATCAAATAAAATGAGAATGCATTAGAAGTCTGGATAGTACAGAAGATGCTTAGCCCACAATCACTGTACTATTTACCATGTACATATATCCTCCCTCACACTTAAAGTACTTAACTGCTGTATACCACCCTTCTATTGAAGGAGGATCCATATCTGGAAATGCGGCACGTGCACAAAAGTCTAGCCATGGAAATATGCCCCTTTCATGAGGATAGAAAGCTACAGACTGTTACACATCCTAAAATGGCCAGTTGCAATCAGAGCAGCAGAGTGAGGACTGATACTGGACAGATTACCAATCAACGTTATGCTTTGTTCCAAATATATTATATGGTTATTATTATTCTAAGTGCTGCATAAAAATTACAACTTAGCCCGTAAGATTGATTTTATAGTGTCTAGGGTCAGCTATATAACTAGATTGTTCACATTTAAAATTTGTACGTTTTTGGCTAACCTACAAAGTCATCAACAACACAGCACCCACATACATATCTTCACTCATCTCAAGATACATCCCAGCTCACTCTCTCAGATCTTCACAGGACGTACAGCTCTCCTCTACTGTACACAAATGCTCTGATTCCTGGTTACAGGACTTCTCCAGGGCTCTTTACCCACTCTCTGAAATAACCTACCTTCACCATTGAGACTATCTTCTACTCTTCAAATGTTCAAGCACTCATTTAAAACTCACCTATTCAAACAAGCGTACCAAATTCCTCAACCTACTTCTTAATAATTGTCTACTCAATGTACAAATACACTTTTTCTTTCCATTGTAAAATTACCCTTAGTTTATTACCCTTATACCCCTTTCACATCACCACGAAATACCCGGGATTTTTGCCAAAAACACGGGTCTCGGCAAAATCCCGGGTATTTCGTGGAGATGTGAAAGGGGTACTTCTGGTGGACCTGTGTCAGAAGACCCGGGAATTCAACCCGGGTGAAAAGAAGGGTTATTCCCGGGTCCGAGACGGGTAGGGGTGCAGTGTGAAAGGTGCTACCCGGGTTTTTCAACCAGGGTAGCACCTAACGCACTTGATTGGTGCAATTTTTTTTACTGTTGCCCTGGCAACAAGTGTTGCCAGAGCAACGGTAAACAAATTACTCCGTCTGATGACGACAGGGCAGACCCGGGTCTCTGAATTTCCCGGGTCTGCCCTGCAGTGTGAAACGGGGTCTGTGACCCTGGGATCCTTTGCTGCGCCGGCAATATCCTGGGTCTGTGAACCCGGGATATTGCCGGGGTGGTGATCTGAAAGGGGTATTAGTTTGGATATTAACACTGCTGTGTTAGAGTTGAACTAAGAAACTTCACCTCTCAATTCTAATTCTGCTTTCACAATTTAGATTTGCCTCCCCTTGAAGTTTAGCTCGGTATTGCTCAGGTCTATACTTGCACCAAAAATGAGGTGTAAGTGCAGTTCTGCATCGGCCCCATTGTGTGATTTATAGCACTTGCCTCTATGTATCAATTCCCAATGTCCTATCGAGTGTAAGTTCACAGGCTGGTCCCTCTTACACAGTCTGTTATAATGATTGTTAAAAACTATATAAAAACCATTATGAAGAAGAAGAAGAAGAAAAAAACAAAGACTAATTTTGATATAATAACATTTTTTTTAAATAATAATAATAATAATAATAATAATAATAATAATAATAATATACTTAATGGGTTCTTTAACATAAAATCAGATATTATAGATACAGTTTTTTATTATCTGCTTTCTGCCTCATAGAAGTAAAACCATGTGAGATGCTTATTTAAAAGAAAAAAAAGGCAAATAATTTGCTCTTTTGCATCAGTGATATCATAGACATGATCTTTCTTCAGTCATCAGGTTGTAGATCACATTTTACAAGGAGCAGTTTCAACACCTGAATGGTTGATATAATCTTTTGCTGATGTTTCACAAGATACTTCCCAAGGGTCAAGAGCATGTCTCAAACAGCTGAGCCTATAGCAACCAAAGGATATTATTAACATTAGCCCACATCACTATGGGAAAGTCCTGCCCTCCACATGTAAATACAACCGTTTTTACTCAAATTTATTCTTATTCTATTTATTAACAGACGTATTTTAAAGAAAAAATGAAGGAGAGGTCCTAATAACATTCATATATGTACAATTCACATGTTGAAGAAAATTATGCAAACCATTTTTAATCAAAGCATTATATTTGCTTACTTGCTAGGCAGGATCAAGAACAAAGAATTCTGAATTCTTATTCTTTCATATTCTTTGCATTGCAGACAAAATGTGTCCAGAAGGGAATTTGGGATGTGGGATAATAAAACCAGTTTGACCAGTTTTTTGCATGGTCTCCCAGCACTGGGATCATATTGCTAAAAGCCATCAACCTGGGATTACAACCAAGTCTTCCCAACCCCCTCACAGTGCAATCACTATCCTAGAGTCCCTCTGCAAGGCAGCTCCTGTTTTAGGTTTCTAGATCACAGCCCAGCTGACATGGATAATCCTGCAAGCTTGGAAAAGAGGTCAGGGAAGCATGGACACTGCAGTATTGTTCTTAACCCTTGTAATGAAGCAAAAGGGAAGTAGCAGTGTACCAACAACTCTTGTACACACACACATATATATATATATATATATACATACACACACACTTACACACTGACAAAAGGAATTTATTTACCCAAGCACTAATTTAGCATCATCCAGTTGTCTATGGTGAGAAATATCACTTTAGAAAGCAATGCAGTTAGTTAAAAAGCATTAAATAGTTGAAAGGGACATGATAGCCTCAATCTCCTGTCACAGGGGATGATGGTCGTCACTTATGGAAACCCACCTGTTATAACCCTTAAGCCTATTTTGCTACATAGCAGACTGATGTCATTGGTATGAGCATGAACAGATCACAAATTCTCTATTCATTATTGCTATGGAGAACATTTGTTGTATTAGACAGGTATACTTTCCAGTATACTGAATCCCACAGCTAGAAAATGAACTGCTCCTTTACCAAAGCTTGCTTAGGAGTTACCAGGCTATAGAAATGTTCAGTCATCCATAAACAGAATACAAAATCCTGTTTCCAATGGTTTCAAATGTATGGTTCTTTATCAGTTCCTTTCTTCTCTATAAAAAAATGGACCTCTTAATTAAAGTGGTAAGCTTAGGGTCAGTTTGCTGATAGCTTTTCACACTATTCATGTGTACATATCTGCGCAATCTGATCAGACCAGATTCCTTCCCATCCAGAGATAAGAAGAACTGACATAGGAGCAGGTTTAACATTGCAAGCAGGATTTCCCTTAGTCAGTTAGCATTATAGGCATTCCCTCTCACCTAACATCAAGAAAAGACTTTTCCATGTGCTTGCGTTAGACAACAGGCTACAGTCAGTCCTTCTATGTTAGTGGGAGTGGTTACAATCTGATTGTATGGCTGTCTTTATTGTGTGACCCAGAGCTTGCAGATCTAACAGACTTTTTTGCTCAAGGATCAAATTCGGATCTGCAATATTGACCTAATAGGTGTTTGCCCACCGAATGACAGTATTTTTGATTACATACGTATGTGGTGAGGATGATGGACTTTTTAATTCACAATTAAATACAAGATTCACATTGTTTAATCTGTCCTTGAAAATTAAGGATATTTGTGAAGTTTTCCTATGTGTAAGAGTACCTGGAAAAGGAGGGAGCAGAATACTGACCAGACCAGCAGCACTGGAAGAGTAAGTCTTCAGGATTCCTAGCCACTGTAACCTCTTTCTGTGCTAAATCAAGTAACTCTGTGGATCTATCTATTTAGAAGTATATAGACTATGATTGGTCTGTGTTTGTCACTAGCCATTATTGCCAGATGTTTTATCCAGTTAGGCTGGGCCTGTGGCATATTTCAGTTATTAGGCCTCTTAGACTATTGTATTAACAACAATTCCTTGATTTCCCCACTATATTTGAGCCTATTTGGTATAATAGGTCATTTCCAGTAGTGTTGCAGTAGAATTGCAATGAGTAAATCTTCAATATTTACTACACAGTCTCACCACCTGCTATTTAATAATATATATTTTATTCCAAAGATTTTCAGCTTTTATCTTAAAATATTTATAATTTAGAATACTTTATGTCCAAAAGGTTCTTATAAATAATATAAAATAAATAGAATAAGACTCGATGGCCAACAGCTCCTTGATGGTATAATATGTTGTATACTTCTTGACAGGAGGGAACACTTTGGAAAATTTCATTAATGGTAGCAAGTCCCGAGGCCCATGTTGATTCATGCTGCCCCCCAAAAAATTATTGTTCTAAAAATTGTGCCTCCGTGCACACTGTATCAATACTGTACAGATGTCATCACATAAATTAAATACGTTGCATAGTGGGACAATAAGTGATGTCATCGGAAATGCCAGTAACAGGAAACACCATTATGTATTGCTACTACCAGCGCTTCTGTCCAGATTCAGATCTCTGTGTGACTTACGTCCGTATGGAGCTCATTAATTAAGCACGGAGCATATTCATCATATTAGGTATATAACAACAACAGCATCCCATATGGTTATATTACTACTGAGCAGTGCACATATAGAGCAGGCCAGAAAACTACAGAAGTAAATATTCACAACTATTATCACATTTCCCCAGCATCTAAACAGAGGTATTCTGGATATTTAGGACTTTCATAGAACCACATCATGCAATGAAACCTTTTTTTTCACTAATAATCAATATCGTTGGAGCGGACACACTCTTGCGAAATAGTTACAAATAGTATAGTATCATATGATTGACATGATAATTGCAGCATTACATATGGGGTCCTCAGAGATGGCTCTCTACCACCCTTCTGTCACTGTTCTACGTTTTCTTCCTCTGACAATCTGAAAATACAATGAAATATGCATAAATAATTAAATAGAAACAGCAGTTTCCTATAGTACAATTGCATGTTATGCTTTTTATTACATGTATTTCTCTTTCAAGCATTTGATTGGGGACTGCTGTGCATTGTGTAGAAAAAACAATATATAATATATATATTAGCAAAAGGGCCAGGTAACTGGTACATTGTCATACTGTGCTGTTCTCAAGCTTAGTGTGAAAACTAAAGCCCTCAGTTTATACAGAGAAAATAGTCTAATGGTGCAATTCATTCAGCCTCACAAGGAAGTTATTATATAGATTATCGATGGCATTCAGTATAATAGCTGATGCACAGAATTGAAGGCCAAAAGTCTGTTTAGGTTTATATTGTACCTATTTAAATATTGTAGCAATTAAATATCATTGAATGTGTCATCAGCATTCTTATAATTCCTTTGAAGTTTGAGTATGAATACTTTGTCTAAATTGTGTTAATTTACTGAAGCTACAAATGAACTCATCCACTCAGTGCATGATTTGTCTTGTTTGTGCGAATGTGTTCCATCCAAATGTGTCCACCTTCATCTTTTCTAGGACACAGGTGCTCTTTAACTCCTAGCAACACATTTTCAGTGTACTGTACATCTCCTGGGTGTATTTCTCTCTTTCTCTGTGGACTTGGAGTGATGCAAATATTACACTTAAGAAAGGTATTTGTTTGTAGGGTAAACAAAAGTTAATTGCAGAAATAAATGTAGAATAGCACTTATTCTAATGTACTATATCATTGACTAATATAAGTATATTGTATCATGCACCAGCTATACATGGGAAACAAACTTTGCCCAAAAAGGATATATACTAGTTTATATATTGTTGAGTATTTTGTAGCTGCTTCTAAATAACCCATCGATACATGTATTCATTTTTTACTTTGTCACTTATCCATTTTGTTTTGTATTCCTTTCTCCAGGGAAACGCTGAAAATAAAATTGCCCCCATACTTGGATGCTGATACCTGTGTCCTCTCCAATCTTTTGCTTGCTTACAGATCTTGTATTTACGTTCACTTATGTTCCTGGTATTTATGTATAACTTAGCGGTTTGCCAATTTGCAGCTTGAGTTTAGGCATTAACATTGTGTGTATTTTTTTTAACAAGAAAACATCCTTGTAGCAAAAACTCTGTGAGAAAATGACATTCTTTCCTGGGGCAAACCATCAATGCCATCCTAAGACATGGCCGTAATATGTCCTTGAGAACTAGAGACCAGAACCAGTCTAAAGTGCGTAAGGGGGGTGTTTTGAGGGGAGAGTTCATGCGCTCTCCAGATGTTACGTACAATAGGTATTGTGAGGAAAGGGGCTGTGCTTCCCCTCCACCCGCCAAGGTGGGCAAAGGGAAGCATTTCAATTATACAGTAGGGGTTAGATTACATATTTATGAGTGGATCAGCGGTCGGGTGGACCTCTGATCCGCTTGTGGGACTTAAGGCTGACTAAGGCAGCATAAGTTCCACAATCCCTGACGAGGGAGTTCACTCCCTTTGTTCTATTATGTGACTACTTATTTTTTATTTTGTAGGATTACGTAATATAGGCCAGTATATAGCAGTTAGTCTATTCACTTACATTTACTCCTAAACTTCTATACCATTCATAGTAGTGCTGAATTGTGATGATGGCATGGCAGAGGTGGCCCTTTGCGTGGCCCTAGATGCAACATTTATAACATTATATTATTGTTGTTACATTTTTATTATTTTGGTTTAATTTACGCTCCAACTGATCATACATTACCATAAATTATACACCAACTGTTTCCTCATTTTTTTTTTCATTTACTTAAAATAATTTCTTGCCTTTGCAATTGCTGTATAATATGTATCATTCAATATCTGTTTGAGAGTGAAAAACAATTCAGTTAAAAAAAATATCAAAACTTGGCTGTTACCAATGTTTTTTTTTCAAATGTTTAATTAGCAATTCCCACTCCCCCTGGAGGAAGTTATCTATTACCCCTTTCACATCGCTGCCCTGGAAATATCGCAGGTCTGTGAACCCAGGATTATTGCCGTGTCACCAGATGATCCCAGGGTCACAGACCCTGTTTCACATTGCAGGGCTGACCCGGGAAATTCCGGGACCCAGGCCTGCCCTGTCAGTAGCCTGAGCCATCACACTGTGTAATTTGTTTACTATTGCACTGGCAACACTTGTTGCCGGGGCAATAGTAAACAAATTACACCAATGAAGTAGTTTCTGTGCTACCTCTACCTGGGTCAGACCCGGGAATAACCCTTCTTTTGTCCCAGATCCAATTCTTGGGTCTTTAGACCCGGGTAGACATAGACGTATCTATAAAGGGTGCAGGACGTGCAGTGCACATGGGCCCCTCAGAACAGGGGGCCCTGTGGCATGCATCCTGCACCCAGGTTTGGCAGGGGAGGGGGGGGCCATTCAGCATCTATTTCTTCCCTCTAAGATCTTCTGGAGGGAAGAAATAGATGTTGAATGAGCCCCCCTTCCCCTGTGGTGGGACTGTCCCTATTCATAGGCCGAAAAGGGGTGGGGCTTACAGCACAGTTAGGCCCCGCCCCCTTCTAGGTCTGCAAATCGGGGCAGTCCTGTCTGGTGAGGGGGGGGGGCCATGTACAAATCCTGCGCAAGGGCCCCCTCACTTCTTAAAACGCCCCTGCGGGTAGAGGCACCCGAACCCTTTCACACTGAGCTCTTTTTTAGGGTGATGTGAAAGGAGTATTAGAAGTGCAGTGCATGCAATGTTATCATGTGCTTCACTTCTGTTTGATGGATATATAGGCTCCGTCACACAGCAGGAGCCACTTGCGGAAGGTGCAAGCAGGTCTGGTAAAAAGCAATGTGAAAAGGGGATACCTGTAAAGCTCGCAAACTTTTTGAGGCGATCTGTTACACACCTCCTGTACTTGGCGACAGCCCTTAAGAGAGCCTGGTTCCTGGAATCCTGGCTCTGAGCGTCATCATGGAGCCTCTGTGATCTTTCTCCCATAGAGACCGGGAATGGTGGTGGAAATCATCTCCCTATAGAATAGTGAACAACAATAAAGCAGCATAAAACCTGAAATATCTCAACCATTTTTTTATTAATTGATATATGTAAAGTGTACCCATGATATGAGCCACTTACATGCTGAGATGTATCACTGCTCAGAGGTTATGGCCTGAGTGTTGTGTTCTCAAATATATGTTTACGTAAAACATGGAAATCAATGTAAAATAAGTCTGTTTCCGTATCTTCCCTGTCACAAATCTTTAACTCTGTGGCTGCTGGGCTATCCAGCCATATTGTAGCGGTATGATACATGAATAAATGGTAGCATGGTGCTAAATAGAACTGAATATCCAGTGAAACAAAACATTTTCCATAGAAACATACGGTAAGTGTTAATGCTTGATGTGTGTGTGATAGACAAAGGTACAACTGTCACGGAAGGGGTTAAAACAGGTGTAAGTTTCAACCCTCCCTCATAAAATTGTGCTTTGGGATAGATTTGAATCTTTACAAACTCAGCCATCCATACATTCAGAATAAGATCATTTCCATGACTGTGTTTATACTTTTGTGCAGGAGGCATGAACTCCCTCAGGTGTTGTGCTGATTCAAAGGTGTATGCAAAGGACCATCCCAGACCAAAGGCTGCTTGTCATGCAACATCTGCTCACTGGAATGGTCAGGCTATTCAGCTCGCCCATCTTACACTTCTATTGCGGGTGTTACCACCCTTGGGGAAAGTGATGGCATGAGTAAAACGAATGATCACCCTCTGAAATGCATCAGGCAGCATGCTAAATATATTATTCTCCGTATCCAGGTATAATTCTTCCTTACTATCTATGGTAGAGACATGTGTCTTCCTGGTGCTATGACACAATATGTGTTTTCACTCAGTGGGAATACACTGCATAGTTGATACTGAGTCAGTATGGAGAGTTGTTAATTAAAGAGTTCATACGCAATATTACAGTAGACTGCATATATAGCATTAATAAAGTTGCTATAGAATTCTCTATAGTTGATAATGTTACGTGTTATTACACCACACTATTTGTGCAGTAGATTCTATAAGGTTAACCCAAGAGACCAATCACTTCTGTGATCATTCCCTAGGGGACAGAAACTGTCAAAGTAAAAGACACAGGGGCTGATTCAGAGATGCGATTTCCACGGCACATAGGTGCGTATATTTAAGATCCTAGAAAATTCGCAAAACTGCGCATGCGTAGTAATAGTGCAACGCCGTTAACGTAGCGGTTAGGAGCGTAAGTTCGCTAAGAGCGTACCTTTGAATCGCACGCAAGCACTTAAGATCTTAAGTGCCGCGAATCTTTAAGATCTTAAGGATTTGCATGGAAATGGGCGGGGGGAGGCAGGGAAATGAGGGAAAGTGGGCGCGGGCTGACACTTAGGATCTTAAATGAACGCTCCCACGTCAGTTAAGATCCCAAATGACAGCGTATAGTTAAGGCAATTCAATGGTGGTCTAAGTTTAAGATCCACCGCTGTTTGCAAGGGGAGTGTCTGGTTTTGCAGTGGGCTGGAACCTGCTAAGATCTTAGCTAAGGTGCGTATATTTGCGATCTTTTCGCAATCGCATCTCTGAATCAGCCCCACAGTTCTTTAGGGCACCTTCATGAGGTGTGAGGTTAGTCTACAAATTGGTTTAAATAGGCCTTTCAAAATTGGTTTATTATAAAGATCTGTCCATCTAGAGTGGCAAGTGGATTAGTGAATTAAGATCGTACTTATGTTGGAGATGAGAAACATGGATGACATAGGGAGTGATTGGGGTGTTCATTATGTTTTTTTTTTAGCACATATGCTAAGCTTCGTAAGAAAGGGCTTGATTCAGACTTAAGAAGGTGCTTAAAATAAGAGAGGAAAGTCTCTCCTTGGCTAAACCATGCTGATTTCAGGGGGAGTCAACTAAATTGTATTCTTTGCATGCAGGGATATATCTTTGAATTGCTTATTGTACACAGATACTGACCAGCTTTACTACTATCACACTGTTATTTAGACTTGGGATAGGAAACATCACTTTTCTACTCTAATACTGTTTGCAGAAGATGAAATCTGACTCTCCTGCAATCAACATGGTTTATCCCAGGAGTAACTTTCCTCTCTTATTTTAAGCACCTTTAAGTCTGAACCAGGGGCCAAACTGTGCTGCTAGTAAGTAAGCAAAGGCTGAAACTGTGCATAGCAAATGTAAAGAAAACAAGGTTCTGTTGTAGTCCCTACCATGGACCGGATCCAGACCTATGTTGGTGCTACGTTTGAGGCATTGAACACAATGTCAGTGGAGGTCTGATGGTGGATGTCTGCCGTAATCATCCTTCTGTGTGAGCACACTCGTGGTGAATGCCTTCGCTCACACGGTGTTCTGCCTAGTGACCCTTACCTTACCATTTCTGATTCCTACTAACTTAAAATGTTTAACAGCAAAACTGTACTAATTACTATCCTATTTAGGTAATAAACCCCTCACCCTTACATTTGCACCTGCCTCAAAATTAGCCTTTTCCAACCATAGCGATGGTAAACCCTGTTATTAGTGTAAGAGGCATGTGTAGGGGTAAAATCAAAGAATCATACCGCACCAGACCAAGCCTCGTGATTTGCCAGTTGGATACTTGCTTAACCAAGGGCAAGAAGTTCCATTGTAGGAGAGTACAAACAAGTGATAACTAATTAGTATATGAAATTGCACAACTAGGGCAGAGCACTGCAAATCACATGTTAGGGTCTGTTCTCCCCAACAAAACAAACATACAAACAGGCGAGGAGTGTGTCGAGCTCTAACCTATAGTTGATTCCTCAAAAAATTAGTCAAATGGCTCCTGTTAATATAAATTTATACATTTATTAAGACACTATTCATCATAAAATAATTTTCCCATTGTTTTCGGTTGGATTCAGAATGAAATAAAAAAATTTTTCTTCTTGTTTTACTCAATTTAAAAATCTTGTTTGTATAGTTTACTGATGAGCCTGGAAGTCATAAGATCAAACCACAGACACTAATAGAAATGCAAGTATAATCTTATTGTCAATAAATATAGCTTCCTAATACAGGGGAAAAAAGCATTTTAAAAACAGGCGAGGAATGTGACGAATGTAAACTTGAAACTAGTTGATTCCTCAAAAAATGAGTTGAATGGCTCCTGTTAATATGAATTTATATATTTATTAAGACACTAATCGTCATAAAATAACACCATATACATATAAAAACATATAACCATATGTTCGGAAAGTGGAATTCTTATTGAGAGTGAAAGGGCGAAAGAGAGGGGAAGGGTCGACTTTTGAATGGGAAGACTATTAATACAGTGGGGGCAATTACTACTACTTTCACTGAGGAGCAGGTATTAAAGGAACTTTCAAAATTGAAAGTGGACAAATCAATGGGACCAGATGGGATACATCCGAGGATACTAAAAGAGCTTAGAGGGGTGCTGGCAAAACCATTAACTGAATTATTCAATCAGTCACTAATAACTGGGGTAATTCCAGAGGACTGGAAAATAGCAAATGTCGTCCCTCTACATAAAAGTGGAAGTAGGGAAGAAGCATCAAACTACCGACCAGTGAGTCTAACATCAGTAGTAGGGAAATTGATGGAAA
>WWET01000587.1:347848-359188 GCA_011038615.1 Limnodynastes dumerilii
GAGTGTAAGGCCATATGCTGTAATTATAAATGGTGCAGAGGCTGGCAAATTTATTTGGGGAAAGGGGGACAGAATTGTCCCAGAAGTCTATCAGTCTAATTATTATATATCCGGATATAGAAGCTTGGGACATGTTGGTAATAATGGAAAACATTAAACTGCATAGATAATGTCAGTAGGCTTCTAAAGAAATAATAGATTCAAAGTTACTTAGCTTCCTAGAATGATTCCTAGCTATGATTTAAGCGACAGGGAATCTAAGCATGTCTGTAATGGACACATTTATGAGAGGTTGTCTGTGAATCAGAGGACACTGGGATAGTAAATGAGACAAGTGGTTCACATCTGCTTCCAAATAACTGTTCTTGTAGCAGTGCATTTATTTAAATACAGTTTTATTGCACTTAATTCTAGATCTAGCAGAAAAGACCCAAAAGTATATATTATATATCTTTGAATCAAAGTGAAAAGGCCTGTGATGGATTGCATCTAACCTTCTTTGTGTACTGTAGTAAAACTCAGCGATGAAGTGGTTAATGATATAAAGAAGGATTAGCCCAGTACAGCCATGTCATTATAAGCCTAAGCACGTGATCTGTTCATCTTAATTTTATCCAATAGAATCCAAAAGGGGCTATTTGTGTCTCATTACATCATCCTTATCAAACAGGCCTTTGACTCCCCTCCCTCAGTAAACGCAATGCAGTCCAGAGCAACATGAATAAGTTATAAGGAGCTGATGTTGCACTGACCCCTTCTGGGGTCTATTTCCTCTTTGTAAGATGGGCATTTTTCCATTTCTGTTTCCTGTGTCAGTAAAATATAAGTCATAGGACTTTGAAACCTGAGACAAAATATTTGATAATATAGCAGGGAACTAAAGTCTAATTCAATCTATCTGACTGAGTACCACAGTTACAACTGTGTCCTAAATCACACAGTGTGTAGAACTAATTTATTTAGGTTAAACCCATGTTTAAGCACAGTGAATGTATAAACAGTGTATTCAGAATGAGTATGACCCATTCAGAGTTCTGTAAGTCGCAGCTCTGGATATGTCATTCTGCATATAAGCAAAGCATAAAAAAATATGCTTGGGGTGTATAGCAGCAGCCAATACAAACTACATGTATCTGTTTTATAATTATTTTAAATTTCATGTATGTATTGTTTAATTCTAAAGCTGGGCATACACTAGGACGATTATCGGTCCCAGCAGGAGGTGGGCCAATAAAGGGGACGATTTCCAGCAAGGGAAATGTCCCATTATCGACACCATACACCTCCTCTGCTGGGACCGATAATCCTAGCAG
The DNA here is from genome assembly GCA_011038615.1 of Limnodynastes dumerilii. Classification (NCBI taxonomy): domain Eukaryota; kingdom Metazoa; phylum Chordata; class Amphibia; order Anura; family Limnodynastidae; genus Limnodynastes; species Limnodynastes dumerilii. The sequence goes on from WWET01000587.1 coordinate 349,162, forward strand.
AAGAGGGGGAGCCAGGGCTAGTTATGCTGCTACAGCGATCTGTCTGTACTACTGCCTGCAATAGCCACTGCTGTATATATATATGTACTATGCTGCTCTAACAGCTATGAAGCTATCAGAGCTGTCAGAGCAGCATAGTACATAGATATACAGCAGCGGCTATTGCAGGCAGTAATATAGACAAGAATCAGCCGAAGCCTCACTTCACACAGTGCTGATTTGGCTGATCCCTGTCTGTACTACTCCCAGCAATAACCGCTGCTGTATATCTATGTAATATGCTGCTCTGACAGCTTTAAAGTATACCTTCACAGCAGCTTTAAAAGAAATCAAACATGTTGAAAGATCAGATAATACCAGAGGTGGTGGGTTTATTTGCTGTTTCAAGAATAGATCCTGGCCATTAACTACAGCGATTATTTCCCCGATCACCCGATAATTGGGTGATCGGTCAGATAATCGCTCTAGTGTATGGCCAGCTTAAGAAAGGTGTTACACATAATTAAACATAATTACATTTTTCTTTCTTAAAGCAAATAAACACAAAGGGCCTGATCCAGAGCACGACGGGCGAATGCGAACGTTCGCTCGGGCGTTTCAACATACACGCCCCTAACACTCCCATAGTAAAGTCCCTGCTTACGGCGGCTATACCCTACACTGGGTACGACCGTCGGCCGTACGAATTTTCGCACAAAATACGCTGAGCGTACGGGCTTAGCACGCCCATACTGTACAATTTAAATGGCTATCCCCGCCTCCCTGTTGTAAAACGAGCGCCCAGCCGACCGTCGTACTGAACGCACGCCCCTCGAGCGAAAAATTCGCACACCATACGAACGCTATACGCTCATGTCGTCCAGCCGACAGGAAGCTGTCATACTGGGCATGCGCAGTGCGAATTTTCGTACGAAAATACGCAAAAAACGGGCGTACGCTCGCCCGTCGGACAGCAATTTCGTAGCTCTGGATCAGGCCCAAAAACCCTAAAACTTAAAATATATTAAAAAAAATGCCTGAGCAAAATGTGTGGCAATGGGCGACTGCTCAATCATACATTCAGAACACACAGTATAGTACAGTGTATGCCGTGTGTTTTAAAACAGGTTTGATTCTAAATTTAGACTGATTAATGATTATTATGTCTATAAGGCTGTGTTATTACTGTATTTAGGGGCTTTTGCTGAATAAATACCTCCTGCTTCAGGCACTTACATCAGGCCTGAGGATTTCTTGAGGAAGTGCAGGGAAACATGAAGAGCTGGCTCAAGGGTGTTCCCCGCCCCCTGTAAATTATAAATTTGTACACTCCTGTGTCACATTCCAATACCGGTGCTTTACATTAAGGGATACTGCCGAAATTAATCAATTCATTATTATAATTAAAACCTCATCATCAAATAAATGACTAACCGCTATACAATATATATTGGATGCTAGTTACCGCCATACAACACAGTCTGCACCATAGTGACCACCATATAACACACACTGCACCCAAGCGACCACCTTACAACAGAAACAGCATTCTTGTAACCACAAAGATATAGAAAAACATCTGTGTGAAATTCATAAAATGTAAATATTATACAAAATTCACACTGTATCCTAGTGATTGCCATACAAAACAATCGACATCCTCCTACCCCGTACAATACACGCTGCATCCCAATGGCTGTCATATAATACAAACAGCATTTTTCTAACCACTATGCAGCAGAAAAAGGGAACGTCTTAATACAGGGATCATCATAAATAAAACTAAATAATAATATACCCCTTAAATACGTTTGTTTATACCCAATAATTGAGTTGTCACATCATGAAATGCATTATATAGCCCACTGCAATGGAGGATATTTGACAGTTAGTTGTTGTTTTAAAAGGTATTTTATGTTTGAAAATTTGACTAAGAATTTTGAAACCATTGGACATCACCTATGTCCTCCTCATCTATCTCCATCTATCAAAATGAATCAATTTATAAGTTCATATAGAGCAGGTGCTGCAAGGTATGGGGAATTCACACAGATACAAAAAAGGCCATCCCAGCATTCTTCCAATTAACCATCAACAAACCATGAAATTTTATCTTTAAAATAAAATTCATAGAAATTCATTATATACATTTGCAAATAAATAATAAGCCACCAGCCACTTACAATGCTTCTCTATTTTGGTGGTCCTAACTCTAAAACTGTCGCAACTTTAGGTCATATATCATGTATTTTTAAATTAAGAGCTCACCCCCAGCAGAGGTTCCCAAGTCTCCAAAACAACCACTCTGAGACAGCACCCCCTCTCAGCTGCTATCCCAGACACGCTTTAAAACAAACAAACAGAATGGAGGTTGCTCAAATCATTTTATAAGGTAATATAAAACAGGTGCTGCAAGGTATGGGGAAATTGTTGCTGGTTAATTGCAAGACTGTTGGGGTGCCTTTTGTGCATCTACATATACACTGTATTAGACTGGATAAGCATGTTAGCAGAATTTAGAGGTCCGTATTTCGGATGGTATAACTGTCGGTATAACCGACGGTATAACCAAGCCAAACCACCGACTCCTACTCTATGTGACTTCTACAATATGGAGACCATTGTTCATGCACTTTATAAAGAACCATTGAACCAGACTTCGGAATCTACATCCTGGATAAAAATTGATGAATGTCTCCTATTTTGCACTTTCTACGTTATGATGTTTTTAATGATTATTTCCTTTTGACTTTGCAAGTACTCTGGATGTTCCCGTTTATTGACATTGTCCATTGTTCTATGTGTTCCTTTTTTAATCTGTGGCGTTATTATACTTTATACTCATCTGGTGCTAGCGCATGTTTTCCTGGTGCGCTTTTAAAGTTGATACTCTTTTTAGTATGTATATATATATATATATATATATATATATATATATATACACACAGAGGAACCTGCAGTTGTTGCATCTACAGTTTTTCTTATTTAGCTCTAATTATTTGTTGTGTTTTTGTTCCAAACTGTCCATGTTTTTCATTTTACGCCACAAATTATCCAAACTGACTTGATATGGGGTCAGAGTGTGCCATTTCCTGATCTGATGTAGGATTTTTTGTAATTTTTTAGTATAATTTGATCAATCTACCTCACACATAATAATTAAATGCTGCTTTGTGCCTACAACCATCACGAACAAAGACATTCTTTTCTTTAATAATAAAACACTCAAATAAAGACATGTTTGAAATATTGAATAATTTAGGGTTGCCTACTTTGCATTTCTTCCCTAGAGGAGACAAATTCATAGTGTTCCAAAGGGTATGCGGGGCTTGAGACAAGGGGGCTGATTCAGAGATGCGATTGCGAAAAGATCGCAAATATACGCACCTTTGCTAAGATCTTAGCAGGTTCCAGCCCCCTGCAAAACCAGACACTCCCCTTGCAAACCGCGGTGGATCTTAAACTTAGACCACCATTGACTTGCCTTAACTATACGCTGTCATTTGGGATCTTAAGTGACGTGGTAGCGTTCATTTAAGATCCTAAGTGTCAGTCCTCGCCCACTTTCTCTCATTTCCCTGCCTCCCCCCGCCCCTTTCCATGCAAATCCTTAAGATCTTAAAGATTCGCTGCACTTAAGATCTTAAGTGCTTGCGTGCGATTCAGACCTACGATCTTAGCGAATTTACGCTCCTAAGCGCTACGTACATGGCGTTGCACTATTACTACGCATGCGCAGTTTTGCGAATTTTCTAAGATCTTAAATATACGCACCTAAGTGCCGTGGAAATCGCATCTCTGAATCAGCCCCCAAGGACCGTATTCATAGCTCCGTTAGTTAAAGGTACGTAATTATACGCACTTACGTTGCAAGGCATCACCCATGACACTAACCTCACATGGACGGGTTTTTGGTGACTTCCGCCTCCATAGAGCACCCTTATCTCTATGTGTGCCTTTATGTGCATATAATACTTATGTACGTGCGTATGTAACTAACCGCACCCTCAAATGGTCATTTAAATGCACCCCCCCACCACCACCCACTTTCACATAACTTTGTCCGTACAGATTTCAACCACACCGCACGTATGTCACCAAGTGTGATTCACATGTCCGTGCCTAATGGACTTCCCTGCGTAAATTTAACGTAAATAGCCTAAATAAAGTTACTACGCATGCGCGGTTACTCCGATCCTAAAAATACACACGGAACTCCCCGCAAAGACAGATCTGTGAATACGGCCCCTAGTAAGTAGATACAATAAGATAGAAAACAGAGCAAGGAAATGTAACTTGTTCATTACAATTGATTTGTGCAAATCAAAACTTTCTCAAAATTGTAACAAAGAACAATTTTACATTCTCAATTTAAGAAGTATAACACCCCTTTCCACAGCACACAGATGTCATCACAGGGGGATAAGACACTTTTGGACCTGATGCAGACTTAAGAAGCTGCTTAAAATTAAGAGAGGAAAGTTACACCTGGGCAAAACCATGTTGATTTCAGGGGAATCAAGTTAATTGTATTCTTTGCATGCAGGGATGTATCTCTGAATTGTTTACTGCACACAGATACTGATCAGCTTTACTATCACACTGTTATTTAGACTTATGATAGGAAACATCACCTCTCAACTCTAATACTGTTTGCAGCAGATGAAATATGACTCCCCTGCAATCAACATGGTTTAGCCCAGGAGTAATTTTCCTCTCTTATTTTCAAACTCTGAATGAGATCCATTATGTTTTATTTTATCCATTAGTGTTTGCAGCACATCTTTAATCAGTATTTAATCCTAATTTTAATTAATGTATTTTTTTAATTCAGTGTTTTAATTGATATTTTTTGGCTTACACAAATGTATGCAGGACTGCCATCAAGGGGACTGCCGGGGCTGGAGTCCTGGGCCTGGAGAGAGACAGTGAAACTCACCTCAGCTTTGCAGCAGCAGCAGTATCGGTGCCAGGAGACAGATGAGTCACTGTAGCATTCACCAGATATATTGGGTCTAGCCAAGAAATCCCTCATTCCCTAACCAATACTGCATGTGCCCGGCTCTTCTAGGGCTGCCTGTATTCCTGTATCTTTTATACATCTGAGCACAGAACCCCTGCTCCACTGCACATGACCACAGCAGGGGCTGCCCCGCACCTCTGACATCAAGGCGATCCAGACCATTCAAATTTTGGCAAGCATCTCCAGGATCAAGGATCAAATTGGATTTGCTGAAATTTGGTTGTTGTGACCTTCTTTAGGCTACAACGGGCATAGTTCATTTATCATCCAACAAAACACATCTCTCTTCCATTGCCCTCTTAGATCTTGCATGTCATCTTGAGGAAGTTACTTCATAGGCTCATATTGGCCCATGTGACCAGTCTCCCACTCCCCTTGTTAGTTAATAATTTTCTCATGAGGATTATCTGGAGGACTGATAGCATTCTGCAAGCATGTATACACATGTGCCACACTGAGTGTGGGTCCCCGTTGTGAACGGCTCCATTTTGATAGGGCTGTTTGTTCCCAGCCGAAGAGGCAAAGCAATCGAACCCTGGAGCACCGAACACAGTGCTCCGAAAGGTAAGTAACTATGCTATCCCCAAAACACTACCTCACCCTAACCCTAAGTCTCTCCCCGCAGCCTAACCCTCAGTCTCTCCCTGCAGCCTAACCCTAAGTCTCCCCCCCACAGCCTAACCCTAAGTCCCCCCTGCAGCCTACTTTCTAAGTCCCCCCCCCCCGCAGCCTAACCCTAAGTCCCCAAAGAGGGTTACTCACCCCTCAGTGGTGCAAAAATGAATGTGTGGGTATGCTGAGACAGACGAAAAGCAACTATCGGCTGTCCCTACTTCGTAATGTTGCCATCGGTGCAGGAACTTGCAACGTGCCACACGTTCAGTACGGATCTGGATTTTCTTGTGCTAAACTCATCACAAACTCAAGATGCACTCAGCTCCTCCTAACATGCTTACAGAAGGTGCCATTTTAGTGAACAGCAAAAGGAGGTTATTGTTTATTTGTAAATAATTGTTTATATTAAAAAGAAAGAGTTGATGAAGATATATGGGAAGAAAATGTTAAAAGAACTAAACATCTCATTTCACAAGTCTTGTATTTAGTGACAGGGCCACCTTCAGAATTTGCAGTACACACCAGTCGGGCCCCACCCCCTATGTGATGTCATCTGTGATGTCATATGGGCAGGGCTCCGCGGACCTGCACTTCCATCTGGCCAATGGGCAGGGAAATTCTTCCCCCCTGCATTGGCCCTGTATTGATGGCAGGCCCCCATTAGCTGCGGGCCCGGGCTGTTCCCCTCCGTGATGGCGGTCATGTGAAGTGACATAGCAGTTTACCATATAATATATTGTGTCATGACACAAGTGCCATGTATAGCTAGAGATGTGTTCATGTGATCAAACAGTATTTCACAGAAATGCAGGTGAAAGCTGTGCCAATCACATAGTCAACATATCTTCATAGGCTTACACTGACAGATTCCAGGGAACAGCAAAGCTATAACTAACCCATGTGATGCAGCCTGTTGGGGCCCACTGCTGGGGAGACCGATTTCCCTGCCAAAACTTTTTGTATATATTTTAACATTTTTACCCAATAGAAGGAATTTAATGTTTTGGCTAGCATTCATGTCATCTAGTCATCTGACCAGATTCAGAGTTTGAAAATAAAGAGGAAAGTTACAACTGGGTAAAACCATGTTGATTTCAAGGGAGTCAAATTAACTGTATTCTGTGTATGTAGGGAGAATACTTTGCTTTTGCTTATTGCACACAGACGCAGACCAGCTTCACTTTCACTATTATTTAGACTTGGGCTGGGAAACAACATCTCTCATATCTAGTACTGTTTGCAACAGGTGAAATGTAACTCCCCTGAAATCAAGATGGTTTTGCCCAGTTGTAACTTTTCTCTCTTATTGTCATACTCTGAATCAGGGCCATGATGTCAGAATAAAAATGAGGTTATGCAAATTATGTAATGTTACTGAATGAGTACTGGATCCAGACTTCTGTAAAAGGCACTTTTGTTGCTGGCAAGAAGTAGAAGACAAGTGCATTTTGCGTGTTTGCCATGTGTATGGACCACATGACCTAGACTTCTGTGCTGGTTGTTTTTCCTATGGAGGGAAGGTAGGATCCACGTGTCAGAAGTCCATGTGCTCCAGGGGAGTGGTTGGATATAGCTGCACCTAGAACTCAGATGCATTATGAGTCTGGATCTGGCACAGAGAGAGAAACGAAATATTCTGTAACTATGGGCCAGATCCAGCCCTACGTCTGTGTTATGAACTAGCGCGGATCGTATTTACGCAAGTGTAAATACTATGCACTCCCCCCGGGCACTCCCACCAGTCATCTGTAATTACACTGCCTTACGCCTGCTGAAGCCTACCCTAACTTTTGTAATTGTAACAACGGCAGAACGTAACTGGTCATAACTGCCTATACGGTATGATTTAAATGCCTCACCCCGCCCCGAAGTGTAATTACGGGTGTCATATGGCTGGCACGCCCCTTCGTGTGTTGTTACGATGCTGTTACACTCAAGGCCCATACGCTCTGAGTTACGTTGCATAACATCTGCCGCGCACATGCACAGTAAGTACTAATGGTCTCTTTTACGCGAACGGAACACAGCAAACGGAACGCAAACGGAACACAGTCTCCCCACAGTCGGAGTCGTATTAGCAGAGGCAAGAGAGGATTGGGAACTTAAAGTGGCTCTGGAAACAAAATCTGCAGGAGGCCACATGTGGGTGGGATAAACTATAGATGATGTCCAGAGGTGGAATGTGACAGGTTCGGGCACCATAGCAAGGAGATGGGACCTGGGTCTGAATAGGTGGAGCTGGGAGGGACTGGGGCCGGACCGCTGCCTGATAGAACCTATCGAAGGTTAACCGCTTAAAACAGTGCTTGGCTCTTCATGTATGAATGCTGAGTGCTCATACAGTACATGGAGTGTTAAGCTCTGTTTTAACCGGTCAACCTCTGACAGCTTGCTTACAGTGCACAGGGATCCCCCCTCTCCTTCAGGTGCCGTAACAGTGTCAGAATTATTACAGAATAATGAACCTTAATTTCAAGCTGTGCATATATATAATATGCACATATAGTATCCTAGTGACCTCTGATCTATATAGACATCATTTTAGTGACCACTACCCATTAATGTCAATATTCTAGTTCTCTTAAAGTAAGAAAAGTGGGCTGCTCAGTGGCCTCTTGAGGCTACCGGTTTACCGGGAAAGTTCCCTGTAAGTCCTATGGCCAATCCGACCCTGATCAGAGGCCACTTGAAAATTTAAAATACATTTTTAAATGCTTACATTTGCAGCATTTTAAACCCATGTTAATGCTTTTTTCAGACAGCACATTAATGAGAGGGCATAATATGCCAGAATTAAAAATAAATAAAACAATTTCAAATATTTTTATTTAATTAAATGTAATCAATTTTTTTTAAGCACGTGGGTCATTTTCACATTCCCCTGAGGTGGGGTACACATATCACGGAAGCGTGGGCACTTTTTTCTGCTACTACGACTATTTAAGTGAGAAAAACACCCCTTTCCTCGTAAAGCAGGCGGGAACAGACACAAAAGTATGGTGGTCAGCAGTGCACCAATATTTCTATGCTCGCTCCAGCTGTGAGCACTTCCCTCAGAAAACCTGACAAAAACGCAGCTAAGGAACAGGTCCTGTGTGTTTAGTTGATGTGGAAGTTATTTTTAAGGCATATGACTGCCATCTTGTGGTAATGTGATACATTGCAAGCTTTAGATTTAAAAGAGGAAAATACATCATAAGCAATTGGACACTGACCAATGTTAAAATGAGTTTCTGTGTGTGTGTTATATTTTAAAAATGTGGTTACATTGCAGTTTCTAATCATATATAGGGCTGTTAAATTCTGCTGAAGAAAATATGTTTATTTAAAAAATATATTAGCTTGAATATATATAAGGTGTCAGCATGTATCTGCGTGATAATGTCACACATATGAATGCACATTAGGGAGGAAATATGAGTCTGAGACTCCCGAAATTCGGGCAGTTCTCCCGGTATCCCGGGAGAGTCTGCATATCTTCTGCAAGGGACTTAAGGCTTGTGGTTTCATGGAAACCACAGCCTCAAGTCCTGCCCCACTGCCTGGCAACACTAGTATACTAGTGTTGCTAGGGACAGAGAGGGACTTCATGAAGCAATTTGCACCATCAAGCCCCGCTGTTATTTATATTAAACATAAAAATGGGTATTAGTATTAGTCAATGGGGTGGGGTAATAAATTGTGTCATTAAGCCCCACCCCCTGTGCATCAGTGGCTTCCCTCCAGGAAAATCCAACAATAAAATAAAATTATCGTACTGTGTATGGGCAAAAGCGATATTTTGCACCTGACAAAAGAAGACCAAAAATCTGCATTTTTTTAAACTTTCGAACAATTATTGTATGCAACAAATGTGATGTATGGTGCCGATATTATTTGGGACTGTAGAGGAAAAATCGGCAAGATTATCGTCAAATTCATGCGATTTTTGATAATCGCTCTAGTGTATGGCCAGCTTTACAGTCCAACATGGTATTGCTCAGATCTACATATGCACCTAAAACAAAGTTAAAGTGCATTTGTGGATAAGCCCCATAATGTCTGAAAGAGGAAGATTACAGCATAGCTGGTAATAGTATCATGGCCTTTGTTTTTTTATTTTAGCAGGTCGTACAACAACGGAGGAGAATTCGTCTCAGCTGTGGACAGAAAACTCTGTATACGTAAGGTTTTCAGAATGAATGGCGTCTGAAATGGGTGTGAATGTGAATATGTTTGAAATAAAGTGTGAATTGGAAGTAAGTGTTGGGTAATGTGAGTAAATGCACTGGAGCAGATTAGTTAATATGAACTGCAGAAAAGAGTGAATTAATGTATGCTTTTATAATTTCAGACAGATCCAACAAGGGTGCAAAAATTGAGAGTTATTTAGAAAACTCCCCAAGTAATACCTCTGGTGCACTAATTAGC
>WWET01000587.1:400513-413526 GCA_011038615.1 Limnodynastes dumerilii
AGTTCTATGTAAATTAGACACCAGGACCACAATATAAACTACTGTATTTCACACTCAGAAAAAACTGAAATAAACAGTAATAGATATTAAAGGAAATTTATTTATTGGCAAAGTGTATTCTGGGTTTCCTGCTACAATAGTGAATGTTAATTCTGGTCTCAAAACAATTGACCCCCCCCTTTCTTCCTCCCAGAGGTAGGGAATATTCTGTCTGTGGACTCACCATACAGAGCTGTCCAGGTTTGATTGATGACATCTAGGCAGACTGTACCTGACCTGTGGAATGATAAAAATTAAGAGTGCAATTACAATGCTATCCCAAACAAACATACAACTAAGAGAATTGCACTGCATGCTCACTCAGTTATCAGTTTAGGGCTATACTTTCTCATTCTTTATTGCAAACCCATAGAACACTATAAATTAACACGTCAGAAGCTCAAATCTATTTAAAGGTTAAAACAAAAAATTGCATAAGAAACAGAGGAAAAGGTGCCCCAGCACAATCCATACATTTTTTTTGCAGATAGAATGGCAAGTTAGTTACTGGTTAGGGACAGTGTGCTGGGGCATTTTCTCTAGATCATCATAGTTGAGGGACAAATGTTTTCCCGTCATATACGGCACTAACATTTTGCTAATTTTTATGCGTCTATGGGGCACGTACAAAAATCCTCCCAAAAAATTTGTGAAATTAGCTTCGCACCGCAAAATACGCGGGTGCAAAGCTAATTGAATCAGGCCTATAATGTGATGAAGAACTTCACTGTGGGTGTAAACAGGTCAGGATACACCATTCATGTTTAAAGCAGGTCAGTACACAACAGAAGGCATTTTCCTGAATATACAGAGATCTGTCTTTTACTACCTATGTGACTGATCAGGGCAAATAATATCAAATCGTACAACTACAGCTCTAAAAGGAGCTGCTTATTATCCTTGTTCTGAAATATTTGTCTTTTATGTCCTAAACTAGTGTCGTTTTGAGGATATGTAATTTCTACAAATAATCCATTATCTTGCAAGTTCTGACTTCCTGATACAGAGATAACATAGCTCAATTCAAACTATTTTTTTTACTTGCTGCTACAGTGTGTGTGCTTTAGTTGAAAACAAAACCAAAAAGAGGGGAAAAAATATATATCAAACTTACGCTTCATCAATATTGGGGTGAAATATTTTGTTCATAAATCCTGAAAATAAAAGCAAATCAAGATTAATTAGCAACTGAAATTACAGGCTTGTCTGTTCATTTAGGAAACATGGACTTGGACAGACATTTTAATGATTTTTAGAATACATATAAGCACCAGACTTTGGCAAATCCGTTGTGACCGCTTACAACAGCAATGGGCCGTATAACCGATGTATTGTATGGCTAGCCTAACGCTCAGTAATCATACTTAAAAATGCTTTTGTATGATTATTTGATCTTTAGGTATGCCTCAAACTCCCAACATTGTGTAGTGTGTCTTATCGAATTATCAAACCCTGTGCCTCCACCTGCTGGCCAGTGTCTCCTCTTCTGTCTGACTCCATAATTTACAATAAGAATAGCGGTAATAAAGTAATGAAAGCTCTGCATTATGCATGAGATACAGAGCTTGCATTACTATATTCCTGCTATACTTGCCAGTAATTATAGAGATCGGGGAACTACCACACACTACTGACCGGAGTTTCTTGGAGGCCCATATAGCCAACCACTGCAGAGATTGACAGGAGGCCTGTGCAGCCAATCAGATGCAAAGGCTTTGTTGACCATCTCAGCAGCTCTTTCCACTTGAGCCAGGATTTTGTGTCCCATCAAAAAAAGTGAGTGATGCCGATATCAAAACCTTTCCCTAGTGGAAAATACTTGGGTTTATTGGGCCACCTCCTGTCGAGAAAGATAATTACTGGTGCAGCAGCTCAACCTTTTTTGGGTGAGCAACGTTTCCCAATATATCCTTATTACAGTCTCCTTAATTTCCTCCCCCCATCCTCACTGTGGTCCTGCTATTATTTTATTACATTTTTTTATTATTTTCATATCCATATTTTTCATGTGCTATTCAGTCCTCAACACATTTGCCATCTGGTATTCTTCAAGGTTAAAATACAAATACGTCTGGATGCTGTAACACCTTATAAGCAAGGCCAGTCGTAACACCAGACAGAGGCTCATATACCACCAGTGCTAAAAACGTTCCACTGGTTGAGAACCCCTGCTCTAATGTATGCCCAGCTTCAGAGAAGAAAGGGTTAAACCCTTGAAAGGAAAAAAAAATAAAAAGATAAACAATCCATCCAATTAGAGGGGGATATCAAAATTTAAACACCTCATTGGTTTTTGTTTTCAGTTTTTTTTAAATTTTATTTTCAACTAACTATATACAAGCTGACAAACACTAGAAAAAAAATTAGTTCTAAAATATATCAAATATGTATATTTTTAAGACCTATTAAAATTTGGAAATTTCAACTAAGCTCCAGTAAAAGTTTAAGAACTGCAGTCACAACAGAGACAGGAAAAGTAAGCTAGAATCACATGTACCCTTATCAATTTCAAAACAGACACTAGAAAATTCATCTAATGTCAAAACCACTCCTACTATGTATTAGTTACCATGAAAACTCATATGTATTTAAATTCTACACTAAATTTTCTGTATTTTCACTTAAAAATGCATTAAGCAACATAACTGGCAAAAAATTAAAAATAAAACTCATTGTCTGTCCTCCTCAGATAAATTATTACTAGGTAAATAAAGATAAAGTTATTAGAATTAAACAGGCTACATATTAAAGACCAAAAAAGGAAGAGTGAGAATTACCAACCTATAGAAGGAGATTTGAATGGATATTTGTCTGGAAGGTCCACTCTAACTTTCCACACGCCACCTTCATATGGTGCTGCCAAAAAAGGACAAAAAGCAGTTAGTCATTTTAGGCACCCAATATAGGCAAAAAAATACACTTACACTTATATGACTTTTGTCAATGTTTTGGGTGTTGGCATCAGGATGAGGTTGCCGCTGAGAAAATATTGTTTCTGAAATAGAGACTGACGAATATTAGTTTTCTGCCGTCTCTATTTCGAAAATAGCACTAACTAGAAGATTATTATTAATGAATAGATAAGTTTGCCAATCGGCATAGTTGCCCATTCATTCAGAAAGCACAGCTGCAGACGGACAGGTGAGTTTCTCAGGGGAGTCTACAGGGAGCTTTAGGGTTATGCTGCAGGGAGGGGAGTGTTAGAGTAATGTAAGGAGAGGGTAAGGGTAAGAATTAGGGTAAGGGTTGGGGTTACATTAATGCTCACCATTCGCAGCTCCATCTTTCTAGTGTTAATCAATTGCTTCTCCTCTGAGAGGCAGAAGCAATTCGTTTCCCAGCCAGGGCCGTTCTCGGCGGTGACCCACTCCCGTTGGCATCCAATTCCCCAAACTCATTTGTGTAAAATTACATCTCATGTGGCATTAATATATGCAACAGGTCTTCTACATGACTAAATAAAAATCACCAAGACTTTCTGAACCAAATGCAAATGGACAAGCAAATGAATAGTCACATGACTTATTACCCTTACTACTAGAAATAAAAAAAGGGTCTCATTTTTCACATGTTTCTTGTGCAACTGTATGTGCAAATCATTAAAATGCAACTATATTACTGGCACAGTAAAACACAAATTCAACTGCAATTTTGCATTCTAGGAGTTATTGTTTCATAACACTGGGGATTTACTAAACTGCAAAAAAAAAGTGCCAATATTGCCCATAACCAATAAGATTCTAGCTCTCACTTTCCTATCACATACTAAAGAATGGCAACTAGAATTTGACCGATTGGGAAAAATCTTCATTTTACTTTTCCGCAGTTTAGTAAATCTAGCTCCAAGTGTTATGAAACTACAACTACTACAATGTACTAATAGCATAAGAATAACGGATACCTGGAAAATTGGAATGGCAACACGTTGCCTTTGTCTGGTTTATGCTGTAAAACAACCAGGCTACATTATTCCCTACAGCACATACATTTGTGGATACCTTGAAATTCTGGTGTCTGTATACAGTAGCAGATACACCAGATTTGGGGTGCCTAGGGTAGTGTCCAAAAAAAAAAAAAGAGGGGACACAACAGTAGGCTACAGCGCTACTTGATAGATACATACGTTAATATAGAGGATATATAATCTGTCAATCATGTTAATTACATACAGCACAGATGTAGTGTATGTAGAAAAAACAGGATATGAAGACCACAATGGTTTCTAGGTTGTTTGGTTAGGGAGTAGTTTCGCTACACTAAAGAATCCACATATCGATATTATGCTGATGGATGAGGACGAAACATTTATTCTGCAGCACAATGCTCATAGAGGACATAAACATGCCACGTTTGCAGGTAGATGCAAAAGTAACAATATACAGAGCTTAAATCCAACAATCTAGACCAGTGGTAATCAACCTGGTCCCTATAACCCAGTAGCGGGCGATTCAAGCTTCCACGGTAGGTTGTGGGGGTTTAAGGGTTGCCAGCCCTGACAGAAGTCCCAAACGGTAGTGGCTGATGACGTAAATTGCAGCAGGGGAGGGTATAAACAGCGGTCATTGTATATTCTGCATGGAGGTTAGACATTGGATATTCTGCATGTGGCCATTTTGTATATGGGAACTTTGGACCGTATTCAGACTACCGGACGTATAACATATACATCCGGAGTTTAGTGTGTTTTACTACTATGCATGCTTGGTACATTTTTTACATCATCTACGTATCTTTTCCTTACGTAGACGGCATATATTCTGTCTTTAAGACCGCATACACAATCTATGTAAAGAAAAGATACGTTTTAATTTTACTATCCACGCGCAGTAGTAAAAACGCTAAACTCTGGACGTATATGTTATACGTCTGGTAGTCTGAATACGGTCCAAAGTTCCCATATACAAAATGGCCACATGTAGAATATACAATGTTTAACCTCCATGCAGAATATACAATGACCGCTGTTTATACCCTCCCCCGCTGCAATTTACGTCATCAGCCACAACCACCACGGTCGTTTATTACCAGGACATTGTATAGTCAGTTTCTAATCAATGTCCGGTCGACAAAGTTTCCAAAAGTTATACAAAAGAACCACAAGCGCTATTAGTCACATACAAAGCACCTGAACAGCTGTATTCAGGCACTGTACATGAGTTGCTACGACAGCAGCAGCACAATGCTGGTGTGACAAGTCAGCGTTATGCATAAAGCAGAGA
Source organism: Limnodynastes dumerilii (assembly GCA_011038615.1). Classification (NCBI taxonomy): domain Eukaryota; kingdom Metazoa; phylum Chordata; class Amphibia; order Anura; family Limnodynastidae; genus Limnodynastes; species Limnodynastes dumerilii. The sequence goes on from WWET01000587.1 coordinate 405,772, forward strand.
GCGCCATGTAGAACAGAGGGAAAAGAGGAGAAAACAGCAAATGTAAGAAAACATTAAAAGCTTATTAAGAAAACCTGTGCAATATGGAAAGAGGAGAAAGTGGGGGTGTATAGGATAAATACAGGGGGAGAAAAGCGGTTTCTATAGGATATATGTCTGTTTAATGTGAAGCCTTCTTCACATTTAGCTTTCTTTATCTTCAGTTTAAACAGCTCCCGCAATAGTAGGCGCTGTACAGAGGGAGATGCAGAAATTCATTACATTTAAATTATCTATAAATAAAAAGATACATTTAATTACATTTATTTTTTTTTTATTTTTTTTTAAACACTAATCTAAAAATTACTTTAACTAAACTGAATTACTGCAACATCGGTGGGCATTCAGAAAATTTTACCATCAAAGATATATATTTGGGTGGTAGGTATTAAAAGGTTGACAACCCCTGGTCTAGACCGTAGAAATGTTTTACATATAGCAATTTAATGTAGACGATGGCTTCATGTTTCCACAGGCAAGAATATCTCAGGGTTTGCCCAACTCTAAATCAGGTTTTATATATTCCAATGCCTCAGTAGTTTTGACCTCAGTAACCTTAACAGACTTTAGAACAAAGATAACACTCAGCTTTAGCTACTGTGTGCTAATACGACATGGGTAAATATAAGCATTAAGTTAGCACAGTTTGTTTATTCACTGGACATAAGTGATATTGAATACATGACATACTAGTCACAAGTAAAGAGAATAGTAGCAATACAAGAAGATTCGCATTAATGGTGCAATACTTACTTCCTTGTGGTCCATAAAACTTCACTATAAATTCATTAAGTCCTCCTAGGATTGTAACTTCATGTTTGCTTTCAATACTAAAAAAGCAAGCTAAGGAAAATAATGGATACACATGTATATAACACTCTGCAGCACTGGTAAGCCACAAGTTGTACTTACTCATCTGTGTGCAGTTAAGGTGGGTAGTCACAATTGGATGTAAAAATATGCACAAACAAAAAACAAAAACACTGAGGCTATTCAATTCTGGATTGTGATTTCTATGATTGAAAAAAATAAGTGCAGCGACATTTTTCACATCTACAGGGAATTGAAGGCCCTTCATATTACATAGCAATATTGCAAATATTGCAGTATGGCATGTCATGTCATCACTGTGGTGACACATTTCCCTTGCTGGCGTGTGGCCCTTTTATACAGTATTCACATTAACATAAGCCTTTTTATGTGGTGTTTGGTTTACATTAAATTTTAATTTTTCATCTCCTAAATACATACTTTCCAACTCTCTAGGAACATCCAGGAGTCTCATGAAATTCTGGCAACGCTCCCAGGACTCCAGGGAGAGTGGGCCAGAATCAGCATTTGAACCTTAATGACACGAACATGTCAAACACCACAAAGTAATGCAAAGAGGCATCGTGGCTCCGCCTCATGTTTCACAATGTTGTAAACAGCACTGCTCAATGGAGGAGGAGCTTGATACCACCTGTCAACTATCTCCACTGCAGGATCTCCCGGGGGTAGATAAAAGAAGTTGTCAACTATGGGAATAACCCATATTCTATTAACTCATTAATTTTTTTAGCAAGTTTAGCATCAACTATGTCCCGTACATTAAAAGTTTATGTCACATCCACTAGAGTCCCACAGAACTCTGCAGGAACGCAGCCCTCACTTTGAAATATCTGCTATGCAGTTATTGTTATTGGTTTGCAAGGTCAGCTAGAACACATTTCAGCAGTCAACTCATGCCTGAGGAGATGGTCATCAGATTGTAAAGAGAACACTCCCTACGTATGCACGATTGATGTAAGGTATGGGCTGATTTTCTTAAAACACATGCTTTGTGTCTTCTTTTTTTTTCTTTCATTTATTTGTTTTAGAAATACAGAATTTAGGTTCTAGCAACTGTTTTTGCAGAAAGTTCTACCTCAGCTGCATCATTTCTATATGTTTTAAAGAAGACAGGGAAGGAACTCGCATGACTACTACTGAGGGATATAAAAACACAAAAAGCGCACACACACTTATTAGCATATGCTTATTGATTTGGTTTGATATTCCAACATATACAATCCATCTAGGATTTTTTTCACATTGTCCTGCATGCAGAACGTGTTTAAAGCTTACAATGACAATGCAGCATCCTGAGTATCATAAGCATGCACTAACACAGTAACCATGCAGTCAGGCACATAATGTACTCTTACACACTGGAATCTCTTACCAAAAGAAAAATCTGTTCCAGGAATCAGAGCTGCTGTCATTACATGACAGCTTGTGTTTTCTGCTAGAAGACATAACATCAGCTAAAAATACAACATCAACATGAAAGAACATTAACCCCAACAGGACTGCAGTGTGTAAATCAGATTGTGAATATCTGCAAATACAAATGGTTGTCTGTTAAGTAGCTTCCGAAGTATAAAACAGGAGCAAATAAACTAGTTAATGGGAAGAATCCAAACACAAATTAGCTTTGATTTCTTTAAGTTTTATGTTCAGATTTGTCCTTGAAACATAATATCAGCACTACACAATCAGCTGCCACAATGTGCAAGAGAGCTTGTTCATCAGAGCTATGATCCTGATCTTGGGTGTGCTTAAAAATAGGCCATTTACACTCTTAAACTTGTTACTCTTACAGTCTATAAAAAGGAAAATTTGAGAAATATGACAAATGTTTCCTCATGCATCTTTATGGAAAACATTATTTACTCATTAGCTTTAGTGATTTTAATGCCAGAAACTATTCAGTCTCCTTTTCAAACAAGCAACAATGTTGTAAAACTGCAATATTGTGGGGGAAGCTTGTTTGGATCAGAAGAGGAATTCTTGAATATACCATTTCCCTTTTCTATAAACAGACTATTCATGATTTATCATGTTAACAATAGCAAGCAATATGAACCCAGGATTTGTAATAACCCATTAATCTCTATTTACATCGCAACATTCTACTGGCAGATGGAGGCTTAAGGGTTCTAAGCTTTCAGGCCTGCAACCTGTGAGGTGCTTCAAGCTACAGGCAGGCTGGATTGACATCTGCCCCCCCCCCTCCCCTCCAGTGATCTAAATCTTGAATTTTAGGGGCATAACTGGTAGCCAGGAGTCAGAATAAGAGCCCTGGCCATTCTGTATCTGTTTTAATCGCAGCCAGTAACCCTCATCAGGCCCCGGTTATCAGCCACGTTCACACTGAGTGTGGTTGCTCTCAGCGTCAGTACCTTAAATAAATGACACTCATTATTGACCAAACAGAATAGCAAGCATTGTAATTGGAGTCAGGCATATGCCTGCAGTGTGCCAAGGGACTGTAGGTAAGGGGTCAGAGCTGGGGTTCTGTTTCACAGGTAAAAAAGATAGAATCTGTTTTCATTCATGTAAATAAATTAGAATATTTTCTACATAGATCAAAGTGGGATAACACTATGCCAGAGTTGCCAACTGTTCCGGAACATCTGGGAGATTCCCAAAATGTAGGCATTTCTCCCATTATCCCAGGACAGGAAAACCTCCAGCGAAGGGCTTGAGTCTGAGTTTATGCAAATCCCAGCCTCAAGTCCCTCCCCCGTCTATTAATAATTCCTAGGGATTGGGCAGGGCTTTGTGGCATAATCTGCATCTTCAAGCCCCACCTCATCCCTCAGAAACACTAGGAATAATAGTATTAATGGGCAGGGCTTCAGGTCATTGAGTCATTAAGCCAATATCGTTACTGTTGTACCAATGATTATGTAAACTATGTTTAATACTACACACTGAAACAATCCCCTGAACGATTGTTCTAGTTTTGCTCCCATAATGCAGTTCTTCAAGTATCATTCATTTAGTAAGGATCCTAAGTCCTCAGCTCTGTAAAACACAGGAAAAGTACTGCAATCATTGCCGACAGCTCAGGACACAGTAAACACCGATAAAAAGCAAAAGATAGCCTTCCATCGCTGATCTGAAATGTTAGGAGCTCCTAAAAATCAATCAACACTCAGACTGGAGCATTGTTAGACATTACACACTGGTAAGATATCAGATTGTACTGTCCTTGATTGTGTGATTTGCACAGTAGTAGTCAGAAAAAAAAACCTATTGGGTGCCCCCCGCTTATTTATAAGTCGCCACAAGGTGTCTGCAGCGCCATACAAACAACAAAATACAGTACAGACATACAGGGTAGGGATGGACAGCATAGTACATAATATAATACAATATAAACATAAAAATATCATAAAAATACAATGAAGTGAAGCAAGCACAGAACACAAGGCAAAATGTGAGGTGTCAAGCTTGGCAGACCAGGGAGGAGGGGATAGAGCACAATGAGAGGTTGAGAGGGAGCCACCAGGTAGAGATGGGGTAAAAGGGTAGCAGAGGAGGACAAAAGGGTACGAAGTGAGGGGGGAGTGGTGGAGGAGGGAACAACACTAGGATGCTCATGTGAGCCAACACACTAAGTGGGAGGGATGAACTAGCAGAAGACATAAGGAGGGGAGTGTTAACAAGTCATCTTCGACAACAATCACATTAATCCTAAAATCAACATGTATGCGTGAAAGATAGAACAAATAAACATAACCCTTTGTATTTTAAACTTAGTTTGAAACTTATATTGCAGACTACCCTTGGTATTTGGTTGTAGGAAAACCTGAAACCTGGCTACAACAGTAAAGCCAAACAATGCATATCTATTATGTGCTTTGCATTGTGTGAGACAATTAGCACCTTCTCACACCTTTGTAGTCAGCCAAGTGGTGAAAGTGTATAAGGTCAGCAAAAAGACCATGGACAATTACAGCTACTTATGTCAACTTGCTTTGTTTCAGGAGCTGGTAGATGTCAGCAACGCACACAACAAAGCTGAAGCCCTCTGTGTTATTAAGTTCCTCCGCTGGATGGACAACAGCGCACGCCAAATACATGATGAAATTGTACCTATTTATGATGAAAGTTTATGATATGACACTGTTTTGAGGTGAGAAAAAAAAAATTCAAATTTAATTCTGTATTTGCCTTGTGACAAAAGCATAAAAGGCACATGAATAGCATAACATACTAGTAATAGAGTACATGTAACTTTAACTCATGTATAAAGCAGTTCCTTTACACTGTACTTCAGGACCCAAAATCTTTAATTTGAACGTAAACTGGATTACTAGGTACAGGTAACAGGCTACTTCCCTCCTGCTAACTCAACATTGTTCCAAACTGGAGTTTGTTGGGTTTGATGCAGTTATACATACATATCAGTGTTCTCCTCAGGGACTTTCAGCCAGGTGCTCCACCCAGCTATTTTAGGTTACCACCCAGCCAGACCTGACCAAAATGTTGATCGTGATTTCCAGCTTTAAATCCCTGCTGTCCTCCGATGGGCTGTTAAGGCTTTCTGGCACTGCTGCACCACCTAGCAGAAGCAGCATTGTCTGTACAGCCCATCGGAGGACAACCACTGTCAGCTGGGACTGATACAGTACCTGCAGCATCCTTCAGTGTGACGCTGGCATGACCTAAGGTATGTCAGCGTCATTCACACACAGAGGAGTAAAGCCATTATATGAGAGGTTTTAAAAAAGATAGGTTAGGGTCAAAAAGGATAATGTCTGTATGGTATATGTGCCAAGATCTAGACTGTATTGTTTGGCAGTCTCTAGGATGCAGCGTGTGTTGTATGGTGGTCACTAGGATGAAGTCAGTATTATATGGCAGTCACTTGGATGCAGTGGGAATTGTACAGCAGAGACTAGGAAGCTGTCTGTATTGTATAGTAGAGACTAGGTTTTACTTTCTTTTATTGTGGTTATAAGATTGTGTTCTCTATTTTAGAACTCACATGGATACAGTAATGTAGCATGGTTACTGATGTTAAACAGGTATAGTATTTATTTATTTTTAGTGTGTTGAACACCTCAGCACCGGCCTTGTCTTGTTGCCTCCACCAGTAGATCCCAACCAACAAAATAAAATAGTTACAAGACATGCAGCTTGTGATGCCTCAGAAGCTTAGTAGTGCAGCGACAGCAAGGCACGCTGCAGTGGGTACAGATATTTGGATCCCCTGATATATTATAGCAATCACACTGCCCCCACCCAGGTACTATTTAATACAACCTGACTGGCAAAATTTTCTGGGGAGTACACTGGCAGTTGCATATGACCATGCAAGGTAAACATAATCCGACCTAATCTCCAGAAAAAAGTTAACTACATTTTCAAAACAAAACTCAATCCAGTATACACATACCCTAACAAATACACGCTATACAATTATTGTGCCCATCAGCCAAATGATCAGCCTGATAATTGCAGTGTATGCTGGACCAGTGTCCAGAAATGCTTCCATTGGTCTACTGATGGGTCATTTTGTATTCATCATGTGACAGACACCATGACAACCCTATGTGGACAGTGTAGTTTGGAGAAATTCCCAAGAACCAGGCCTTATGTACATGCTACACAATTTCTTTGTGTATCAGACCATTTCGTTGGGAGACAGGGAAATCATACTAGCGTATACCCAGCTTAAGAAAGGCTTCAGGTTAAATGGTTCATCTTTGACGTTATGCACACAAGCAGTAAGCCTCATTGGATCTGTGTATATTGGTTTTAACTTTTATTTACGAAAGGAAAGCTTGTCTCATTGAACAATATGTTCTTCTAGCCAGAACTAATATTTACTTAGGTCACCACATATAAGAACAAGGTCTAGAAGCTTAAAAAAAAAAAGAGTCACCATTAATGAGGAGCATACTGGAACACTGTTAACTCAAAGCCAGCCTGTTAGAATTCGTCTGTGCTGTCACTGGAGCTGGGGGCAGGTTGACCAAATAAGGACAGTAGTCCAGCAAGCACTAGGTATGTTTCTAAACATCCACTGTGGGAAAGCCTTGCACCTCTAAACAATGAGTCAGCTGCTTGACAGGCATCAATTCTGCCAATTCACCTTTCTATATTTAAAATGAATGGCTGATGAAAAAAAATTTCAGACTCAAACTTTATTTACTGTAGTTCAAAATGATCTGTTAAGTTTTAACTAAATATTGAAAATACAGTTAAAAATAAAGTTAGAGATATTAAAGAAAAAAAAAATTATACGTATTGAACAAATGACAGTGTAGAAATAATTCCCCCTTAACATGTTGTGCATGCACTACACTTATATGCAATTACATTAATCCAATCAAAACTATTTAAAAACATAACTGTTTCACATTACTGTGAAACGAGCCACAGAATCCTTAATTGGCATTAAAACCAAATCATCAATACCTTTCATTTTGCTTATTTTAACCCTTATGTGGTGTGCTTTTATATTTCAGATTACTGTTGCCTCACGGCATTGTTCAAGCTCACAGGTACAATTTTCTGCTATAAAGAATTTTTTGTTCATCCAGCAAAGCATCAAACCACATTAATATCATCGTTTTTTTACTCTAAATAAAATAGACCCTGTTCCACATTTCACTCCTGTGTAATGAACACTTTATACATATTTGTGGCTCATCTGGATGCTATCAGAAAATAAAAAAAGCGTTTCTGTTCTACCAGCAATGTTTACTGCCTTTGTAATTATGCCTACTTTTTCCCCAGACTTTGAAAACACAGAACCCTTATGTGTAACCTTAGTTGCACCTGGAGGGTTTTTTTATTTTAAGCTATTTAAGCTGATCATCATAACATCTTGGCAAGCCACCGTATACTATTGTTTACAGAGCGATTGGCAGATAAAGAACATGGACCAGATCAGAT
>WWET01000587.1:433729-445197 GCA_011038615.1 Limnodynastes dumerilii
GACGGACAGTGTACCAATAAATTCAACAAAATAGAATATGCCAGATAGTAAAAATGCAGCAGTTAAACCTAGCCACCTAGGAGCCAGATGAGAGAAAGCTGTATGAGCAATCCTACTAGTGTGATGGTGGCTCAATTAATTTTATCCAGGCATACCAAGTGACTGTAAGGCGTTTCTAACTTTGGCAGTGTAATCTCTACCATGTTTATGTAAACATCTACACTACCAAACCAAGTCTTGATTGTAGTGTCAAATTTATTTTATTGTTTGCATGCAGGGAAAATACTTTGTTGCTAACAGCTTTACTTTTAAACTGTTATTCAGAAAAATTACCTCAACTCTCTGTAATTCAAAATGGTTCTGCCCAGGTGTTAAACGACATACGTGTTCCTTATTTTAAAATTCTGGATTGGATTTAAAATGCGGACAACTATACAACTTTATAGAACTGTTTTTGGAAATAGAAGTGGAGTAGAGTATGAATGCTAACCAGCAATTTTTTGCTTTATATCTTTTTTTTTTTTTTTTTTTACATTTGTTTTATTTATATTTCCACATATACTTAATATCTATAGAGTGGAATAAAATAACATTGCCTGCAAAGTCCACTAGAAAACCATCTCCGATAAAGTCTAAATATATATTTAGAAATATGTAGTTGATCCACAAAATAAGTTAACAGATGAAATCATGCCAGAATCTGGGTAATAAATGGAATGAAAGAGAACATTTATACACAGAAAATGTAAATGGTCACAGTGGCTACATTATACACTGGAATGCCAGGTACGTAGTTATAACTAGAGGAATGCAGAACTATTTCCTGCTTGGTGATTACTGTCCTAACTATTGGAATAGACAGATTGACTGAGTCACTTGTTTTGGAAAGTTATAAATCTGATATCCGAAGGTAATACTGTAACATTACCAAACATGCATCGGTTAGGAAAGGCCTTAATTTAAAGTAACTTTTTTTTTTTTAGATTGTTGGTCAATATTTTGCTTTTCATTATGTTTCATTTTAGATTTTACTTGACCTCTTTATTTTGATTTACATTCTTGTACAGTGGCTGTGTAAGTCTTGGTGAAATGAATGTACACATGTGCACAATAACATACAAGTGTATTACAGTAGTACTTAAGGCTGCTTCTATCTTCATTTGTCCAGTTTAGCACAGAGGTGTGCAGAAACATCTCTGCTCATATGCGCAAATGCCAAATTTAGCTTTTTAAAAATACTCTTTTCATAACCAATAATTTCCTTTACACAATAGTTTTTTCCTCACAACTGTATGCAAGAGCATAACAATAACCATCTTTTATAAACAAAAAATTTGGTCAAGCAAGACAGATCTGCTTTAATAAATGTGCTCATTTATGTGCATATAAAGTTATAATGTGCAAAAGAGGAGGTTTTTATGGTGAAAATGGGTGTGGATGACAGCTGAAAATGGCCCTTTTTCAGTAACCTGTCTGCTCAGATACTTCCTGCCCTGGTAATAAGACTAGAGGAAATAAACATATATAGCTTGGAGTAAAGAAAGGACAGGGGGATATGATAGCACCTATCAAACATATCAAGGGGTGTAGCCAGGTACAGGATGGGGCATTTTTTTGTAAGAAAAGGTGTATGGGTTTATTAGAACACAAGGGCATGCCTTTACCTGGAATGTGGTAGGTTTACAGTAGATGTGCAAAAATTACTTCACTAACAGGGTAGTTGCAAAAGGAGTAGTTTCCCATATGAGGTGGTAGAATCTAACAGTCTGTTACTCCTCTTATACCTCTTTCTTACTCTTCCCGTAACTCAATGCCACCCTATTTGTGTCTCCCTCTTTCCTGTGTTCTCATTTATTGATTGACTTGTTTGGGTCTTTGCATAATTCCTATGTCCATTTTCTTGGGCCTAAAGCTTGCCAACACATCTCCCACTATTTATCTATTATACTCACTGTAGACCACGTGCTTTACAATGCTGTTAATTTGTACAGGTGCATTCTGCTCATTAGCCTAGGTGTTGTCTGGTCTTTGTATAGTTATGTTTTGTGTAGTAATATATTTCAATTGTCCTCCATCTACCCTCTGTACAGTGCTGCAGACCTTTCACAGTGCTTTATAATCGAAATATAACACTAAAAAAGGTAGAAAGAAAGGTTTATGTAAATAATTTAATTACATAGAATACACTTGAAACAGTACTGAAACAGAAGGGGAAAAGTGCAGTGTTGCAGAAGAGGGAGGGAACAGAAGGTAGACGTGCACAGATCTAGGTAGACAAACGAATACAGAAGGAAAAGACGACATAAAAGAGAATAGAGTGTAAAAGCCAAGACCACTACATTTGCAAAACAAGTTTGTTCACCATGAGGCAAAAGATCTATGGTACACTGCAGGACAGCTAATATAATATAAGTCAATTAAAATACCTAACTTATAGGATTCAAACACAGAGAAGTCCATAATATAACTTATACTTTGTTTTTGCTTTTTTAGGGAGTACCATCAAACAAACTTCACTTTAAGAAGAATAGTGGTAGGGGTTTAACAGCAGTGCACTTACTACACAAGCAACAATTTCCCACCCAAATGAAGTTAGTGGACACCGTTCTTGCCTGTAGTTTATTAAGTCAGAACATTTACAGTGCGATCAAACAAGCATTGTACAAAACATATTGTAGCGTCTATACATTTTAAACACATTTCCTGTAACGTGTCAGCACAAGGAGGAAAATTATATTTTATTTTCAGCACTGGTTTTGTTTCTTTTTTAGCAGCAATTAAACATCTCAGCTCTCAGTCAGTGTTAATCACCTGTGAAGATTGCATCCTGCAGTGAAATCATTTCATGCATTTTGGTGAGGGGCGGCACAATGCATTCCTCGGGCTGGAAAGGCGCTCTCCAGAGCTAAACTCCTCATGATCCCCTTTTGCTGTATGACAGACAAACTGAAGCAGAAAAGCCAATCCCCTAGTACTCCCCCTCCCCAGGAAGGTGCAATATCTTAGTTTGCAGCAAACACCCTAGCACTAGCCCTGATTTTGGTGCTATGATCTTTTACAGATATGGTCACATATTACATTTTGGAGCTTTCTTCCATAAAAAGTATGTTATCCATCTTGGTAACTCCCAATAATGACCATTTTCTGTGAAATCTTTGTTGACATTTTTCCCCCCTTTTCCTACACACCTCCTTCAGAGACATCCAATGTAAATTCAGTACTGGCTAGGAGTTACAGATCCTTGGCACTAGCTAAGCTCACAGGAGTCATCTTTCAGCTTTATACTTTTATATCATTCACATGCAACTTTGGCTGTACTCTCAGCTATACACTTATTTTTTGGAAAGTTTGCACCTGCGTCTGTTGCATGTAAATTGACATTATTAACATCACTGTTATTAGTGCTTATATCAGGGGTCAGGTCCATGTAAATAGATATGGCTAAAGTTGTGGCAAGTGCATTTTTTCCCCCCCAGCTATGAATGAGGTGAAATGGAATTTTATGCTTCGTTGTACATCTAATGTCATGCATTGAACCTTGTATGCACTTTTGTAAATTAGTGACTCTGACCACAGGTTCATAGAATTTTAAAAAGTTTTAAACATTACAGAAATTGTAGAAAAATAGTATTTTCCCAAAAATACATTTTGCTCTATAAACTATTTGTTGATAAAAAATATTAGTGCTAATTAATGCTCTTAACAGCTTCACTTAAACTAAGATCTCAGAACAGCCAGAAAGCATTGCTTTAATTTACATTGAACTAAACGTGCCATCAACTATTAATGCTTAATCGCTGTCATATGTAGCATGAAATAGTGGTGGTACAAAGGAATATGGGATTAATTTGTGTATTTTAGTAAATCATATTAAAAGCATCTTAAATAAAGACTTAAGAGCTGGCCACTCAAATTTACACTTCAACTTATGCTACTTATTAGCCATATACTGGACAATTATGCAGAGCCCAAACAATAACTTGATTGGATAATCTTACAGTATTTTAGTTGGCTGTCACTGGCTATTCTAGAAGTCCTTGCATGTAATTTATCCAGCCTTGTGTATGAGCTAGACTATTTTGCCTGTTTTAGAGTCTTTTGTATACCAAAATCTGTCCATGTAGTTTTATGCTCTAGATTAGAGCCACTCAAGAGCTGGCTGTCTCTTATTGGGAACCCTATATTCCCGAGTATCACATACACAGGCTCATATCCCAAGGTGAGCTAATGAGACAGAAGTGGAGGAAGAGAGGTAAATTACAGACACACCTGGGGCCAGATTTACTAAGCTGGGGGTTTGGAAAAGTGGAGGAGATGTTGCCTATAACAACCAATCAGATTCTAGCTCTCACTTTCTTATTACATACTAGAGAATGTCAGATAAAATCTTATTGGTTACTAAGGGCAACATCTCCACTTTTCCAAACCCGCAGCTTAGTAAATCTGGCCCCTGGTGTGTTTTCCCTAAAGTACAGCATTTGCAAAGCAACCCACAGCAATGTAAAGATTGCTGATCCCCCCAAAAAATAGATCTTGTAAGCAGATCTCATTAGGTGTAGGAAGATCAATTACCTCCTAACAGCAGGGATTTTTTTATCCATTTATAATCCCCTATATATTAATTAACATACAGTTAGCAGACTGGTTCCCTTAAGAAACAGTAAAGAAGACATCTGAAGTAATAAAAAATAGGCCTCTAGGAGTGCTTTATTGTTATAACTCAAATGGAAATAAATCCTATGATATACACAGACATGGGTAGGTAGATAAATACTTTTCTATCAAGTGGGAAAACATTTTATTACGATCAAAGGCCATTATAATTCAGGGTGAGGTATACGAATCTAAAAGTACTTTCGGATGACCTAGATGTCATTTTTGATTATAAAGCATACACATGTATGTGAGCCAGAAATCCTGATGTCTGGAAATAATGAATACCAGAAAGAAGGCAGAAAACACACATGCAAGCTGCTCTGTAATCCATTGATATCCTTCGGGTTATGGACTATAGTAAATAGAGAAATGCTATAGATATCTCATGGAACTAATTTATATAAACATGGTTAATAATAGTTTGACACATTGCGCAGAATAGTATCATATTGGAAAACCACTGAATATTAGAAACCCAATTCTTTTATATCACCAATGTCCTTCTGAAGTAATCTGGCATCAAGAAACATGGCGTCATCACCAACGTTACCCACAGTTCCAAATTATTTAATGTATCTAAATTTCAAAAATATGTCTAACTGAACACCAAATAGAAATAAAAGCCTAAATTCTGAAATATTTGTCAGCAATGGTCAATACCAGACATTAGAAAAAGATTAGTTTGTCCACATCATATAAATTTATTTACTATTTTCCAAATTCTCTTTTCAAAACTGTGCCCTTTGCATGTTTAAAAACCCCAAAACCCAATGATATCTTGTTTACAAATGACTGGTCCAAAGAGTATGGACTCTTTACAACAGCCTTCTTTCAAACGTTATGGTCAAAGAATAAACTTTATACTGGTGTTGTGTGTACAATTTAGATTCCAGCAGAACTGTTGAGTTGCACAATACCCACATATCCATACCATGTCTTTTGAATAGATGGTAAATGGTCATTAGACAGCACGGAGGGACATCCCACCATCGTCACGATGAGGCGCTTGCTTGCCATTGTCTAAATATTCTGAAGACTTTGCAAGATTTTTCAGCAACGCTCTGAAATAAGATTTGAAAGATATACACCAATTATCAGTTTGTAAATGTATTACAGCAGTATATAAGTGTCCAGAAAACCACAAAACCATGTAAGAAATTACTGACAATTAACCATAAGTTATTGCATTATAGATAAAATAATTTGCAATGGTCTACAGAAATTATCCAATAAAATACACCAACTTGAATTAGGTGATAATATAGTGGTGAAAAGTTGGAACTACTTTAATTAGTTTACTTAACTATATGAATCCATGTATTACTTATTGATATTTCTTATGACCTTGATATTATGCAGAAATATCCTACATAAGCTTATCACTAGGTAGAAGAAGATAAAAACTACAGAATGGATCCAGACCCCTGCACGCTTTATGTACGTGTGGGAGTCTGTCCGTCCGACAGAGAGAGGCGAGTGAACACTGCCTGTCTCTCCCCTCTCTTGTGCGGGGTTTACGGCAGCTTATGCTGTGCGATACCCCTCCCACACTGTACATTTAGCATGCTTTCCCAAGCCCACTTCAGCGGGTGGAGGAGAAGCACAGCCCATTTCCTTAGAAATAGGCTTGTATAGAACTTTGTTCCATATGATGTTTGCTGCACTAGTGTTACCATCGTAACAATAGCGTAACATCTAAGTGGCCTGAGGCACACAAGTCAAGATCCAGCCCTACATCACCAGAACTGAAGTCAATGGCTCACAGTTGTTCAAAGCAAAAGCCCTTTCACTATTTATATAGAAGTGTTACTCCTGTATAATGCATTATTTGTGTACAATTATGCAAATCTCCTTAAATTGGCAGAACTTTCAAGTGGCGCACCAAAGTACAGATCAATCATTGTGCTCCAGCTGTTGCTCTCTGAATGGAAAACATCTAAACACACCATTTACAACTGGATTTATGAATCAATTCCAAAAATTCAGCAACAAAATAAAACGACTGACTCTGGGTTTGTAACTTAGTTGATGGGGAAAAAATTCAAAGGGTTTACACAACAGTTTTCCCTATAGAAAAAAAATAATTAAAAAAGTTATATGATTTACACTTTATAACTGGAACCAAGGGTGTCTAAAACGAGGTAATCCTAACCTTTTGTCTTTATTACTTTATCTACCAAATAATGCGGGATGTGGGCACCCCAGAAAGAAAAGCAAAAAACCGAACAAACCGTGCCCTACGTTTTAGTTTCTTACCGAAGACTCAGACAAAGTTCTGGATTTTTCCTCAGCTAGCAGCACTCGCAGCATCTCCTTCCAGCCAGCCTGCATTGCCTGGCTTGATTTTCCGTTCTCTTTCACCAACGATTCTACTTGGTTAGCTCCCTGTCCCAGTTTAATCCAGGGACACCAGCTTCTGTGTTGATTCAGTGGGTCAAAGCAGCTCTTAGGAGAAGAATCCTGAGCAGCAGAAAACACAAGTTATTTAAAAATATTTTTATACACCTTATACACAAATAAATATGGCACAATTTAACATTAGAACTATGCAAAAGGTCATGGTGACTTACTGTGCTGCTGCTGGTAGAGCAGAGTCGTGGACGTTTAGCCTTGCGGTGAGGACTGGACTGGACCTCAGATCCTGCTCCAGGGTTGTCCCCATGTCCCATGCTGCGAGTCACTGGGCGGCTTCGTACAGCATCTGACTCAGATGAGACAGAAGAGCATCCTGTACGTGTTTGTGTATTAGCCGACAAAGGACTCTGTGACAAAATAAATACAATTAATTATCCAAATACTACTTTTAACATCAGGTTTTAGTAACAGCTCGATTTCACTGAGGACTCTATATCTATTACACATATTACTTCCATTTACCCACTGTTGTTGTTGATGCTTTTATTCCAAGGTTCCCTCTATATTAACTACACTGCTTTCTCCTAAAATTCCATACTATATAAATAGACTGTGAATAGAATTTAGCAGTGCACAACAGTACCTGTTCAGCATCCCTGCTACGAGTAATCCTTCGGTTTGGGGACATAATTCCAAAAGGTGTTTTTTCACTGTGGCCTTCTCCAGGAGACACTGGAGTGCTAGGAGGTCCTAGAGAAGAGTCTAAATCAACAGATTCCAACTGCTGGAAGCCCCACAATCCAACCTTTCTCATACATCGGGGACAATTTATAATCGAGAGAGGAAAGTTCCCAGAGGAAGGGTTGCTTAAATAAAAATAAATCAAACATACATGTTAGCAAAACAGGAAAAAGGTATTTTAGTTGTACCATCAGCCAGAGTTACACAGGCTAGAAGATCCGTAGTAATAAAAGAATAAAACTTCTTTCCACAGACCTGCAGTTCCATCCACAAAGTGAAAGAATGCAGGCAGAGATGTGAACCTGTAGGGAGTCGCAGGCCAAGCGGGTAGTCATTTCTCCTCCTTGTTCTGGTCGCAGCTCATCCTCTATCAGCCATAGAAGCTGACTTACAGCTTCCTCTGTCAGATCCTGAGTCAGAAACAGAGTCATGTTCTACAACTACAACAACACATGTGACCATGTAAAGCTGGCCATACACTTGTAAGATTATCGGTCCAGGCAGGAAATGGTCCGATAAACGGGACGATTTCCCACTAGGGAAATGGCCCGTCATGGGCATCATACACCTCCTCTGCTGGGACCGATAATCCTAGCAGAAGAGGGGGGACAGCGCTCTCTATGGTGCTGCTGCAGAGCTATGTACAAAGCTGCTCTGACAGCTTTGAAGTATACCTTCAAAGCTCTCAGAGCAGCATATTATATAGATATGCAGCAGCGTCTATTGCAGGGAGTAGTACAGACAGGGATCTCCCTCTCTGTACTATTCCCTGCAATAGCCACTGCTGCATATACTTCAAAGCTGTCAGAGCAGCTTTGTACATAGATATTCAGCACTGTCTATTACAGGTATAGGGAGCCATTCAGCATGCTGAGTGGCTCCCTTAAAATATTGGGCACTAGCACCCTATTTAAATAAATCATGTTTAAAAATCCAATAATCGTACCAGTGCGTTTCTGGTGCGTTTGTTGGAAGTTTTAAAAATTGATCTTGCCCATTAACTGGAGCGATTTTTGGCCCGATCACCTGATAATTGGCCCGATCACCTGATAACCAGCTTAACCAATTAGTGTTACAACCGGGAAGACTTCCTGGCTTTGGTATTAATCAATTACCAAAATTATAAAGTTAAAAATAAACAACAACAAAAACATGGCATAACATGCAACAGGATCAACATACGCAAGGAATTTAGCCAGCAGACCTGTACTTTAAAAGCACTGCACTCTTACATAAAGAAATCATAAGTCAAAGTTTGGGGGAGGGGGTTTAAAGAGTGGAAGACTTTTTGCATTTCATCATGCTTTAATTAATCAGTAAATCTCATCTAGTTAAGGAGGTGATATAAGAAGTGTCAAAAAAAGGCTTATTTTTTGAATGTGTACAGTACACCATCGGTGGTGGTCTAGGAACTAAGAAGGGGTACAAATATAGGGTGGGACCCCTGGAAGTGGGGGTGACGGCTGGAGAAAAGGGAGAGCGCGGTCCAGTAGAGTATTGAGCTTTTTGAGTAATATTAGAAGAGTTATTAATACTATTGTTTTATAACCACAATTTGATCATGTATTTTCAAACAAATGTGTACTTTGAAGAAAAAAAATGTAATCTATAAAGGCAATTTAATAAAATAAGATCTACGATTCCAATCAACATGTGACAAAATGTAAATCACACACAACAACTGTAGCTCATGTCCTAAGCCAGAGGCTGGTTTGAGAAACAAACAAACAAAAAAAAAGTCTGAGATCTAAAGGAGAAATCATTGAGATGGTGGAATTAAGAAGATTAAAGATTAAGGCGAAAACATGATTTTCACATGGCCATAATGTCTCACCATGCTTTTGAGGTCCTCATGTTTTAAGGAAGGCAGCTGCAACTCCAAGTGACAAAGGTTCTTGAAGCGCTCAATTAAGTCGCTGAGCGCTGAAGATGGCTCAGACAGCAACAGAGTCCAGAAATGTTCTGTGAACCGGATAGGAAAAATAGGAATCATATAATGTTACGTAGCTGTAAGCAATGTAACCAAATAAAGTTTCTTGAAAACTGTTATTGTAAGTTTGCCCCTCGAGCCATATTATAACTTGTTAATTATTGATTGCTATTGCCTTTTCAAACATGGGCTTGTTATCTAATTATTTTCCCATCCACAAGCCATTTGTTGCTTTTTACATTTCCTGCTTCCTTGATGATTATATTTGTGATATTTCACATCACTACAGACTAAATCAGAAGGAAAAATTCATTTATTTTAACAAAAACAATAAATAAATATAACATTATCTCGATGAACCTGCTTTCTATAGATTTAACCTGTGTGTATTAATAACACCAAGGGCTAGATTTCCTAAACTGTGGAAAAGTGGAAATGTTGCCCATAGCAACCAGATTCTAACTGACATTCTCTAGTATGCAACAGGAAAGTTAGAATCTGATTGGTTGCTATGGGAAACATCTCCACTTTACCTTTTCCACTTTTAATCTTTAATATTACAGATTATAAGGTCATGATCCATAATAAATTTATGTTCCTTATAATTCATTAAATAACCAAACAATGTTAAAAATGTTTTCAGAATGCTAGCTATAAAAAAATTAAAACATGTCTAGGGGAGGCACATGTACAAAGCACTGGCCCTACTAGGTGAAAGGGCGGTACATAGGCAGATATGTGTACTGGGCTTCACCCTATAAGGGGGCACTGGTGATCACCTGTAGTCCAGGACACTTATCCCATGCTGCACCAACTCTCTGCAATAACTTTCCTTGCCCATTAAAACTATTCTCTACTCTCCAAACTTTCAAGCGCTCCCTTAAAACGTACTTCTTTAGACAAGCTTTATCAACTTGCATAACTTACTGCTTAACAGTAGTCTACTCCATTTAAAATCACTATACTATTTGGTTTACCTTACTGTTAAATTGATTAACACAACCCAAAAAACTTACTTTCCATACTAAAATTACCCTCAATCCTTCTAACAATACTGTGTGACTGGCTCATTCAGAGCACTAAGCATTTTTACCTTACACACTGGCTGGTCCACTATGTAATTTCTAGCATTTGTCCTTATGTATCAATCCCCAATGTCATACAGAGTGTAAGCTTGTGGTCAGGGCCCTCTTACCTGCCAAGTCTGTCTGTTACCACCCAGTCTTGTTATAATGATTGTCAAAATTGTAAAGAGCTACATAGTCTGATGGCACTATATAAAAAACGGTTTTTAAATAATAATAATGAATATTTACTGATCAGCGCTATAAAAAAAGAAGAACACAACTCATGGAAACATGAAAATACACCTTTATAGTCATATACAATAGATCAACATATTAAAATAGTAAAAATACTCAATTATTATTCAATAAATATGGAAAAATCCTTCTGATGAAACAGCAGTGGCGCCATAAAACGCGTTAAGATGTTTTAGGACTTTATTTTACAAGCTTCCAATTATAAGCACTTTAATATTGAAGAAAAAAAAACCACTTTGCTTGATTTGTACATTGTGATAAGTGTGGCAACTCCGTTTCTGGACTTCAATTCAATCATTGCACCAAGCTAAAATATAGCAGATATCAGCAAGGATATAGGGATTATATGCTACATGTGACTTACTAACTTATAGTGCCTTATCAATTCGTGTGTGTGTGTGTGTATAACTATCGTCCCTACGCGTTTCGTCGTTAAGACTGTCAGGGAGACTCCCTGACGAAGT
>WWET01000587.1:445981-470305 GCA_011038615.1 Limnodynastes dumerilii
GTGTGTGTGTGTGTGTGTGTGTGTGTGTGTGTGTGTGTGTGTGTGTGTGTATATATATATATCTTTTAAAAATTATTAGTTATGTGTTCTTTTTTTATAGCGTAAATATTCATTGGTGGTTCTTTTTCTTCTTTGGGCAGAAGACCCAACTGATTTCTAGCGCTTTTTGTTGAGGTGAATCTAAAATAGGGGCTTGGAGGATCTACGGATATTTTCTTGATTTCTTTAAAAAAAATTAAATAAAAATAAATATTTACCTGGGCAGGGACTATCTGGCCAAAAGCAAAACTTCTCATGAGAAGTCCGCAGAGAATCTTGTAACTCCATGCAACGCTGCTTATCTGAAATAAAAGAAAAAACAAATAAAGCCTGTTTACAATTAATAAACTGTAAACTATCTATAAATCTGATTTGCACTGTGTAGGTATTCTTTTTATTTTTTTAATCTATTTGTTTTATTAAAACTGTAGCCTATATATTGCTGTCACATAACTCAGACACAGTCAAGAAAAACATACAAGAGAATGACTGCAATACTTACATGTGGTGTAGTCAAGGGCTGGCTGCAAGGTAGCGCAGAGATAGGCACTGCAGCTGGAGCACTTAAGCATGTCACAATCTACATTTGTCCACCCATATTTGGCACAGACAAGAGGAGACAATTCTGAAGGTTTCCCAGCCCATCTAAGGGAGTTTTTGGATTAAGGAAAAGCACTGCTGCCTTTTAAAAAGGCAATGTTCTACTCAAAGGGTTCTCAACTACAGTCATCAAATAATGTGAACAATGTATGTTTCCTAAGTCTCTTTGCTGGAGTACAGGTGTTCTTGTTACTGACTGAGATGTGAAGAGATCCTCAGGTGGTACTGATTAAATCACTTGTGATTATAAGGAGACCTTAAACACATTGGGGTTTATTCAGAGCTACATTTATAGCTTTTTTTTTTTTTTTTTAGGAGCAAGTGTAAACTGTTGAACTGCAAGGGGAGGTCAATTTAAAGTGTGAAACCAGAACTAAAATTGAGAGGTTATTTTTTTAATGTCAGCTCTATTTTATAGATTAAACGTAAAGCGATTCAGTATGTGAGTTCTATATGCAAAAGTAAAGTATTTTCCCTGCTCACATTGCAAAATGGTTTAGCCAAGCTGCACACTTGCACCTGTTTTTCCTCTTACGCCCAAACTGTGAATCAGCCCCATTGTCTTAGTGGTACCCGAAGACCATGGTTAAGAACCCCTGGTCTACAGCATTTGTAAAGAAAACTACCCATTTTCACAATAATAAAAGTGCTGTAAAAATAAATATAACATAATTCAATTAAGAGGAAAATATGCTAAATTATCATTTTGATATTAATAGGACTAAAATTATCTATAGTCAGACATCAGGAAGACATGAATATTGATGTTTCCCTGATATATAATGCAAACACATGACTATATAATAGTGTCTGTAATAAAAGGTAAATCTTAGGAAATTATTGAATTCTTTATTTCCCACTTCCTATACACCTCTCATTCCTCCCACATCTTTAGCATAGTGGTGTAAAAGATTAGAGATACATGAAAAAGATGTGCCTATTTGTAACCCTCAAACCAATTCAAAGAAGCCTTTTCTGTGAACTAAGTAACTGTAAGTATAAGTATTTTCAATAAGAGTAGCAATCTCTCACAGACCCTCCAACATGACCCATTCCATTAGGTACAATTGAATCCATTCCAGAGCTTCCAAACTATTTGCCTCTTCCACAAAGGTGGTTACCATAGTAACTGACAGTTGGAACCTGAGGAGAAGAGTATTTTGTACCTAGTGGAATGGGTCATGTTGGAGGGTATGTTCTCATAGCATAGCAACATTATTCTAACATATGCAAAACATCCATTTTCAACTTACCCACAGCTAACAACTAATTGTCGGTTGTGTGTACTTTAGAAAATGGCTGCATTGTGAAATTCACCATGTGTACATACTGCGTGGAAGGATGGATTAGGGTAATGGAAGGTAAGGTAGGGTAATAATCAGTATAAGGGTTGGGGTAGGGGAAATACCTGTTTGCGGCAGGGCAGGACGTTTCATAGTAGCTCCGTCTGCGGAAATGGAATTCCACAGCCACAATATTTAACAAACATGAATGCAAAATAATGTCTATACTTCCCTTAATATACATCAATAATATAACAAGAAAGGATATGGAATAGGTCTCCACCCTAGAGAAGAATGCTTCTTTACTAGTTGCCTCACAGGAAACATCAGGACCATTGTCTTCGGATATGATACTGCTGTCCCTATAAAAATAGACACAATTTTTATAAACCATTTATTAAAATAAGCTTCCCTTGAATCCAAATTTTTCACCCTAAATGAAGATTAAAATTTTGTTTATGACACGTCTAAGACAAAGACAATGGTGATGTCAGCGCATATTCAAGCAACAATAAAAATACTACTACAGGAGCTTCTAATCTAAAACATCACATACAGTATTTAACCCACATTTAAATCTATGAGTTCTGACAATAACAGTAAAAGCAAAGAAGTCATACCCACCACTTCAAGTTCCAGTCAAGCAAACAGACAGAGATATCCTCAGACCTCAGTTATAATATATTTTGTCAGTGACACAAATTGGTAAATAGGAAAGTCCAATCTTTCTTTATCCTACAAATAATTTGTATATTTTTGTACATATAAAATTATGATTGTTCTGTAAAAAAGTTTCCTGTGTACTATTTCAAGTGCACTCTGCACTTCTTGTTGTCATAAGGAACACAACTGTTGCCACATAGGAATTAAATTCCGTTGAGAGCTCCTGCTGTAATGTGAGACATTGCAGAATTGTTTTTACTATGAATGGGTGATTATGCGATTTGCATACTCACCCATTAATTTTCGGAAGTGCTGCCACCACTGGACCACGGGAGAGGTGCGCAGGGAAGACTTTGGGTTAGGCTGCGGGGGGAGACTTAGGGTTAGGGATTGGAGTTTCTTACCTTCCGGAGCAATCGATACCCCAGCCAATTCGCCTGGGAGCCAACGGCCCTATCGAAATATATAAATATGGGTCTCCCAACCCATACATTTTTCACTTGCAGTAAACGCAGAAGCATTTGATCGTTCATCAAAGTGAACAGTACAAGAAGCCATTCTCTTATATTCTGAAATGGTCAGGGAAGTTGCCTTGTATGTTACGTCTTTGCAAATTACCCCATTTTTTTTTGAGAGGTTATATGCTCTTAGTAAAATTAATCATATTCTAGTACATCCATGAAAATGGATGTGACTGAGTCAATTATAAAATTAGCCTTCTGTGCGTCCTCTCCCTTAAGACTGATAACACCATCCTTCTGTAAAATAGGGATGGCTTGCAAGTCTTTCTCCAGATCCATACTTGATAAGTGTGTTTTTTTTTTATTCTGCTTGCACGCACATAAGACTTCTAGCATGGATCTGGAGCATCAGGATCCAGACCTCTATGCTGGAAAACTACAAAATAAAACAATAGAGTTGCGCTCCAGGAATAATCAGAAAAAGTATAGAATATTTATTAAAACCAAGATAAAAATAACAATAAAATGAGAATAGGAATTAAATCCTTATTGTGCACACCAAATCAACTGACAATGGTATAAAATTAAAAATACACATACAGCCAGTATTGTGACATACAATAATTATACCAATGCCTGTCGACAGGGCTTAATTAAATTATTGAAGTTTTTTTTCTTTTGTCTCTTGTTTTCCAAATCAATATTGCAGTAAATATTTTTAATTCCTCTGTATTGCAAGATATATCAGTCCTGTGTTTATATAATGCTCTTGGTAAATCACACCAACAAACCATATTTGTAGATGATAAATTTCACACAAAATGTAGCAAATGAACTGATGTTGCCAGATATTGATCTTTACATGTCACTTGACACAATGTTATTATGGCAATACACAGATTCCAATAACCAGGATTGTATAAAGTTGAAAAGGTATTTTGGAGCAGGCATCTATGTGTACATATGTAAATAACTTGCGGGGGGTATATTGAATACTCACTGTACCGCCGCAACACTTTTATACCTCCTATTGCGGTTAGCTCTGCTATGCTCGCTAACGGAGTTCCAAAAGTGGCTTAGATGTCTTAGTGCACGGAGATTACTGTTTCTTCTTCCGGACGCCGCTCTGGCCGTCCACGGCAGGGTAAGTCCCGTGCAAGCAGCTTTTCTGTGAGGTCAAATATCCCCCTCCAGCGGCTCTGTTAACAAGGGAGCTCCCTTCATCCGCCGATCGTACAGCTCAGTCCTCGTTCCTGGTATCGTAGTGCTGCAATTATGCCAGGGGAAAACAGGAGACGGATGCTGTATGTGCTCATCCTTTACGCGTTTCTCCTATGGCTAGGTTTCATCAGAAGGTAAGTAAGTGGATATCCGGTCTCCCATTATGTAGTACTCGGTGATTATTAATTGTTACCACTTGTGTCTGTTTCATCCACAATGGGTGTTTTACTACAGAGGGAGGTTGGATTATTACCAAATAAACAGAGGAAAATATACAGAAAAGACAACAACCTGGACTATAAATATAAAAATAAAATTATAAATATAAATATAAATTAAACTTAAACTATTTAGACAGCTGGGAACAACCTTACACTAACTAGTAATTAATATGGAAGACGTTACAGTAATGAACATAATACAATAGTTGGGAGGATATATTTCCTATATATTTATATATACATAGACTGCATTTACTATAAGACGCGTTAAGCAACGTGCATCTGCACCCATAAACAGAAAATACAGTAACATCTGATAAACATCACAAAAACTGAGGGGCCAACAATAATACTACCGATATTAACCCTCATAAACCCTACTTCTACTCCTTCAACCATCTGATAAATCCAGAGCTAAAATATATATATATATATATATGAATGGAATAGATAACTATAATAATATACCAATTAATAACCTAAAAAATACATTTATATCCTAATGATTATAATATATAATTATGATTATACAATTATATAATCATTAACATGACTAATATAAATAATATCAGCTGACTTGGTGTGCACAATAAGGATTTATTCCTATTCTCATTTTATTGTTATTTTCATTTTTTTTCTAGGTTTTAAGAAATATTATATATTTTTTCTGATTATTCCTGAAGCGCAACTCTATTGTTTTATATTATAAAGAGTTCACTTTTAAGCCTTTTCTTTTTTTAACTTTTAAAACACCTGCCTTTACTTAGCTGTCACTTCAGCGGTTTCTCTCACACTTCTCACTGCTTCATCACCAATTCCAAGGGTTACTCTTTACCCCTTAAAACCTCTGCCAATATGGTCCCAAACTGCACGGTCTCTCCTTTATCACCGTTATCTCTCTCACACCTCTTTCCACCCTCAGCACCTCTCTCTCTGTTCACCGCTACCTCTCTTGATGTTGTCACCATCTGTAAGGTCTCTCCTTTATCATCGCTGTCTCTCTCACACCTCTTTCCACCCTCAGCACCTCTCTCTCTGTTCACCGCTACCTCTCTTGATGTTGTCACCATCTGTAAGGTCTCTCCTTTATCATCGCTGTCTCTCTCACACCTCTTTCCACCCTCAGCACCTCTCTCTCTGTTCACCGCTACCTCTCTTGATGTTGTCACCATCTGTAAGGTCTCTCCTTTATCATCGCTGTCTCTCTCACACCTCTTTCCACCCTCAGCACCTCTCTCTCTGTTCACCGCTACCTCTCTTGATGTTGTCACCATCTGTAAGGTCTCTCCTTTATCATCGCTGTCTCTCTCACACCTCTTTCCACCCTCAGCACCTCTCTCTCTGTTCACCGCTACCTATGGCTGCAACCAGGACAGGAGTCCTGCAAAACTCCCTATGGAACAATTGGTACAAAAAGAAAAAAAGAATCCGGCACAATCCAATCAAGTAAATATAAAAAGATAAAGGAGAATAAATATAAACTAAACAAAAAAATGATAAAAGTAATGTTCAATACTACCAATATTTTTTATATATTTTATAATATATATTAATCATTATGATCTGGCCCTCTATTACAAAAAGTAATTGGATATTTACAGATAACTCTCGAACATCTCTACTTAAGATATTATTATCGATACTGCGTTAGAAAAAAGAAAATACATTTCAGCCAGTACACAAGAGAAAGCTAAGCGGGATATTATGAAGCCAAGGAGTATCTTAATTTAGCGGACGGGAAGACCATTAACACGGCGGACATCTGTTTTCAGAGACAATAAAATGTTTATGTTTCAAGAAACACTACTGTGATTAGGACAGCTTGTAGAAAGTATGCTAATAATGTGCACAGCAGCTGTAATTTCACATTTCCCGTCAGTGTCTCACCGCCAGTCACTGCTCCGCTCCTCACACACTATACCCTCGTTGATCAGGTCCCGGACTTTTCCAGGAGTGCCCACTGGAGATCTTAGTGGAATTCCCGTGGACTCATTGCAGGGCGCCGCCATCTTGATAACCTGGGAAGAAGTAACCCTGCACGGCGGAAGTTTCAATAGGCTGCGCTTGTGACTTCCGGCACAACATTGTGGATGCGAATGGCGAAGATTTGGAATAAGGAAATATGACACACACGCACTTACATAATAACTATCCTATTTTTGGGGGAGCTGATGGGGATGTGTATGGTTGAATGAAAAGGGAAAAAAAGCTATATAATTTAATAACCAATGTATAGAAATATAGTTTAAACCAACCAGCACTACAGTTTTAACCACCAGAATAATAATTATTATTTTTGGGGTAACTTAAGTTTAAGATTTCCATCCCCTTTGCAGCTGCAGGCCCCATAAGCTGCAATTGAATACTCCCCATTGTCTGATAATACCCACTTGCCTTGTAATTTATTGATTTATTTAACAGGTTTTTATTTTACAGGTTTTTATATAGTGCCATTAGATTATGTAGGGCTTTACAATTTTAACAATCAATATAACAGGACTGGGTGGTACAGACAGACTGGGTGTGTAAGAGGGTCCTGCCACAGGCTTACACTCTGTAGAATATGAAGGCTTGACACATAAGGGAAATTGCTATATAGTCACACAATGGACCAGCATGCTAGAAGGGTCCTCTTTCAAGATGGAAAAAAAAAATTATATATATATATTAAATAACGAGACTGATTAGATAACTCACTTTTATTTATTAGTATTATAAATGTAATCATTGTCCCCTTCAATATATTCCTCATTTGCACTAATACATCGCTGTAGTCTTGTTTTCCACTGGTCGAAGGCATGGAGCAAATCAATTTCTGTCATTTTTTTCAACATATCTGCCGTTTTCTTCAACTGACTCAAACTGTGTCCCTTTAAGCACTGATTTAACTTTTGGGAAAAGATAAAAGTCACAAGGTGCTAAATCGGGCGAATATGGAGGATGTTCAAGTGTAGTAATGTGATTGTTGGTCAAAAAACTGCTTCACAGAAAGTGCTATGTGAGCAGGCGCATTGTCCTTGTGAAGAATGAAACCATTTTTCCACAGTTGCAGCCGTTTCTTTCTGACTTTTTCTCTCAGCTTTTTCCAAAATTCCTTATAATAATGCTGGTAACTGTTGTGCCTTCTGGAACCCATTCTGCCACATGTTCAAGGTCACTACGTATGCGGTTATAACAGGTTCTGACTGCTTTGTTTACTAGGTGGAATCACAGTCTCGTTATTTTATAGGCATACCTTGTATGTATGTATATTATAAGGGCACGGTTGTGCCCTTATATTAAGGTTGACTATAATAAACAGCATTCTGCCATTGACTTTCTGTCAGAGGGGGGGCATGGTGTTTGAGGGACTGTAGCTCAGAAAGTATGCTAATGATGTGTTAAACACAAAAGGTTAGATTTTTTTTGCTGATAGCGACCTTTTTCCCATATAATGATCAGAATTATTTTGTTATATTTTATTTACCTCAGTGGCCAAGTCAATTTATATTTAGTGAAATTTAATTTAAAAGGATTTAAAATGTGGCCGTTTTTTTCTATTTCCTTTTTTCAGAAAGCCACATTACATTGATTACATTAGAATATGATTGGAAAGGCAGAACTCAGTGCAGAAAGGGTCTTTTCACTAGCTGTTTGTTTTGTTAGGGAGCTGATGATCCTGGGGAGTGCCTTTGAGGGGTGAGATTTCAGAGAAAATGATGGTGTTTTACAATTTAGGAAAATGTGCTGCATTATAGAGATAGGAGAGAGTTCTATAGGCTGGCTGCAGGCTCTCCAGCAGAGATTATCGCTCCCAGCCTGTGGCAGTGTATGGTGCTGATATCGTGACCTTTCCCCAGGGGGGAAATCGTCCCGTTTATCGGCAGCCACATGCTGGGAGCGATAATCGCTCTAGTGTGTGGCCAGCTTTACTCCTTTTTCACCCCAATATTGGACCAGAACCGGTAAACGTTTATTTTCTGTTCGCATGGAACAAAGAAATGACCACATTTTGCAAGTGTACATGCACACTTAACCCATATTCATTAGGGATTTGGATCCTACAGATCCAGACTTCAGTAGTAGAAGTATTTCCAAGTCTAACTGCGGGGCAGGGCAGGATGTGTATGTCACATATGCAAGGTGGTAAGAGGGGTATGCTATTTGTATAGTTAGAGTTCTAATATTAAAATATTACACTTTATTAATTACAAAATTAAAAGAAAACTGTTAATGTATGTTAATATATTTGCTTTCTCAAGGCTGAACTTTTGTTATGCAGTCACAAGTACACATAAGATAAACATTTCATAGGAAAGTTCAAGTGTGGTACTAGTTGTTAACACAATGCTATAAAGGCTTTTTAGATAAATCCTTTGTAAATATCCTTACCATAATTTTACTTCTGGCTTTGAGTTCGTTTGCACTCCATACATCTGGGCCCTTGTACTGTCTCTTTATTTTTTTGTCATCACCTTTATCTATTCTATCATTATTCTGTCATCCACCAAAATCATCTATGATGAAATTGAGTTTTCCTAGGCCAGTTATACCACTTTACTCTGCCTGGCCACCCAGGAGCGCCTTTCTATACTATACCAGGGAAGCTTACCCAGTACCACCTATGGATTCTTTTATTAAGCAACTGCAGTTAGAAAAGAACAACAGTATATTTATTCTAAGACAAGAACAATCACAGGAATTCCATATGCACACAGTAAATAAATGGCAGGCGTGTTTTCCACATTATCTATCCCTTTCCTCATTTGCTTATGGAGCTTCTGTCACTTGGATGTCCTGTCTGGCTAAATCCCAGTTGCTTGACCGGTGCCACAAATACTTCCCACTGACAACTCCATAATGCCTGCTTAGAGTGTACTCTCCCATGGTCCAACTACCCAGATCGTCACAATTAAGATGCTGACTTCTATCCAGATAAACATTTTAAGTATCCCAGCCACATGGCCAATGCTCTTCATTTACCCTGCTTTTGGCAGGCACACCAGATTTCTAAGGAAAAAGTCTGTAGAAGGTCTTCTCAGCAGTTTCCCACTCGTCCACGTTCTGGCAAAGGTTACTGTTTCTACGCCAGCACAAGCATGAATTCCGCAGCTACCTACATGCAAGGTCTTTTTGCTTATTCCCAAATTCATGCGGGATAGGCCGGCCTTAGGTTTTGTCCAGTAAGGGTGGTAGCAAGCTATTGGTTGCTCTTTAGACAGGAGAGAGAAGTCCAAGTATAATGCCAGGCTTAGTTCACATGTCCCCCTCCCCCTTAACCTACTGCTTTTGCCCCAAAAAGTCTGACTTGGACCTAGGGCAGAACAATTGGTATAGATAAGTTCTGCCCTCTGTTAGATCTCAAATCCTACATGCATTCAAGTTACAAACAATGTATAACACTATCACTGCAATGTCAACAATCTACATTTTTACAATGCAGAACACATAGTGAAACAGTCACTTATACTGAACTGGTTACAGAGGTAGCATATTGGTTATCTTATCACACACAGGTTAATCATATCTGATTATCCAGGCAGAAGACTTGTGCAATAGGACACTCCAATCTAGTCTTAAGTCTGTTCAAATTACATTATACATTAACACACTACAACCACATAAAGGGCTGGTCCAAAGTTTGAGAGTAAGGGCAAAACAGGTGCAGGTATACAGCTTGATTAAACAGTTTTGCAAAGTGAGGGGTGCTTAGCAATTAGAATTAGAATTTTATTGCATTTTTTTAGAATTTTTTTGCATGAAGGAAAATACTTTACTTTTGTTTATAGAATTAAAATACTTCAAAATGAAACAGTAAAGAATAAAAGTGCTGTGATACCACTGCTGCCTCTAAACTCCTCAAAGGGATCTACCAATCCTTATATTAAAGTACAAGCAAAACAAAGAGGGAGAAAAAAAAGGCATTGTGGAACCCTAATAGTGGCAAGTGCGAATGATCGAAAACTTGTAAAGTCTATAAGTGAGAGTCCTAAAGGGATGATGCTTTAGGTGATGGGAAGATTCAAACGGATTTTTCTTTTCATTTCGATTTTTTGTTAATCTTTCTTAATTCCTCTCCATCAGTGAGAGAATAAAAGTAAAAAAGTCAGAAGATGGTAAAATGTAATGAACACTTAAAAATTTAAATATATAATAAATACAAAAAACAAATAGCAAGAATGAACTTCATATCCAGCTGGGAAGTTAGATGCTACATTATGGATCGAATTTTCCCAGGAACACAGCAGTCACTTAAAGTCGACCCGTCGGAGGAAACACAGGAGGAGAAGTCCACAACCTTCAACTGCACATGGATGACGCGTTTCGGGCAGTCTTACCCTTTCTCAAATTCGGGGCAGCCCAATAAAGTTCAGAAGTTTGACATTTTCCAGTTTATAGAGTTAATTGGAACATGTTGATTGAAGGTATTTTACAGCTGATATTGCATTAGTATTGTAAATTTCCGATATTTCTTAGTTAAAGGTATCTCCCATACTGTCTTTGCCACTATATATGGTGATATATTTTAGTTTTGACAAATTAAAAGGAAGTTAAAATGGAGCGTATTATAAATGGAGTTTTTAACTTGGAGCTGATCATGTGTAAACAATATATGCACAAGATATAAAAACATACATAAATTAATGGATACATGTGATAATTACATAATCATTTCTCAGTATTTCATGTGAAACGACAACTCTTAATAAAAAAGCACTTTGTATACCTATAATGAGTCCTTGTATTATTTTGAGTACTGATGTGTTTAAATGTTACAACCGATGGAAACAATGGGCCTGATCCAGACCTAGGCCTGCTAGCGTTTTTACGCTCGGCGTAGTCGTAAAAACACTGTTTTCCAAGTTCTGCACATGCGCGCGGCATATGTTACGACCAGAAACTGAACATACTTACGAGACTAAGGACGCCCGCGGTTACGCTCAGAAAAGTTAGGGTAGTGTTTGGTCGGCGGTAAGACAGCATAAATATGGACGACCGAGGGGAGTGCTTCGTAGGTATGCTGGCGTAAATACGCTACGCACAAGGACATTTTATTTGTGTAGGTCTGGATCAGGCCCAATATCTCATAGAAAGGGGGTTACATTGGAATATAATCTTTACCTCAACTGGGAAATCAAACTTAAATAAAATGATATATATATATTATGAAAATATAAGGCAACATGAATATAGATCATTTATGGAAACTCACTGAATAGATCGTACAGAATCTATGTGGCTACACTTTTCAGCCCTAACAAGGTAAGAGCAGTAACTATCCATGTGGTTAAAGACCATGGACCGGATTCAGAGATCTGTGCGATGCGGAATCGCACAGGCTAATTTGACTACGGGCTATTCAAAGATGCACTTCCGTGCATCCTATAGCCCACTCTGAATAGCACATAGGGTGCTACTCAGAGTAGTGTGCAAGGCACATCCAACTTGTTAAAAACTAGTCGGAGCCTGAATTGCTCCGACCGTATATTTTTATTTTTTTTAGCCTAAGTTTAAAAAAAAAACCTGTTCCCCCCGCCTGCCCCACCGCAACCTCTGTTAAAAAATTAAATAAATAAAGTCCCGGCCGACAGGGCATACTGCCTCTAGTAGAACTACAGGCACAAGCATGCCCATGAATGACAAGGCATGCTAGTGCTTGTAGAACTACTATCGCCAGCATGATCTGCCCCAAATCCTTACACATGCCCATTTATTTAAAAAAAAACATACAGTGCCCTCTCCCAAAAAAATCTGAAAACCTCCACCTGCCCCCCCAAAATAAAAATAAAAAAAATCATTCCACAAGTGCCCCTCTCTAAATAAAAAAATATGCCACAAGTTCCCCTTTATTAAAAAATAAAAAAGGCACAAGTGCCCCTTTATAGCTATCTAAATAACGGCACAAGTGTCCCTATAAAAGTTAAATCCCCCCAAAAATGGCCATAATATGCCCAGAAAAAAATAAAAAAATACTTACCTGGTCTGATGGGGGTCCAGTCTTGTAATCTTTTAATCTGTAGGGGGAGGGGGGGGGGGCTTGGCAAAATCCATGTGGGGGAGGGTCTTGGCAAAAAAACAAACCCTATACAGACAACGCAAACTTGTCATTCATGGGCATGCTTGTGCCTGTAGTTCTGCTAGCGGCAGTATGCCCTGTCGGCCGTGACTTTATTTATTTAAATTTTTAGAAGAGGTTGAGACAGCGGGGCATGCGGGGGAAGGGGTTAATTTTTAACTAAAAATACCTTTTTTTTTCCAGCTCTGGTGAGCTGCCCCTACGCTTACATCATCCCTGAGATGATGGATGCGTAGAGCTTGTACGGACTGGTGTGTATCCTGGCACACCCCTTTTTGCAGCCGGAATCGGATGCGGGCAGATACACTAAAGTCCGCCAGCAATCCGACTTCCTTGTGCCTTTTGCGCATGCGCAGTTGCACTAAATCGCTGCGGATCCATGTGAATTTCACACGGATGCGCAGCTCAGAATCCGGTCCAATAGGTATAAAATTAAGTGTATTCCATAAAATAAAATCGGTTGTCCTAATATCATGAGATATATCACAATAAGGAAGTATTGGTAACATTATGGTCATTTTGTGTCCTGCGACAGGCTGTGATTTTGCTGCGCATTCTGGTGCGCTGTCCCTCCGGATGAGGCTGAACAAGCAGTGCCTGCCAGTGGTCCTGGTTACCCCTGGGCTGGTAAGAGGGTTGCAGACTGTTACTCTTTTTATTATTTTTTAAATTAAACAATTAGCGGTAATTTTTTTTTCAATATTTGCGGTATTAAATGTAATGTATTTTTTATAGGGGGGCATTAAATGTTTAGTATTTTTTTTAGGGTTGGGGCCAGCCCTATATTTTATTAAGGTGCTAGGAGGGGTATGCATTTGTGTGTTGTTGTAACAGGTGACAGGGCATGCTGACACTTGTGGTTCTCCATCCCTGGCCATGCTGATGATTGTAGAACTACAAGCATCAGCATGTTGTGCAGTGTTAAAAATCCACTAAAACACGGGAAATTCCTGGTAATGTGACAGGGACGGGAATTTCCCGTGTTTTTGGTAGACTTATAACGTGGTTATGAGAAACACACAGCAATGCTTCCAGAGAAGTCCCGGGTACAAATTCCCGTGTTTTTCAAAGGTGGTAATGTGAAAGCGGTATTATACCATGTTCACACTGCCGCCCTGGCAAAAACCCGGGATTTAAGACCCGGGTTATTGTTGGTGAACACATCAGCCTGGCTCCTCAGACCCTGTTCACACTGCTGCTTAGACCCGGGAAATTCCCGGGTCAGGCACGTTCATACTGAACACGTCATCACATTTCACATCACCACCGGTGAAAAAGCCGGGTCTTTCAACCCATTGCGTAAGGGTGGTTTCACATCACCACCAAATACCCAGGTTTTTAGTGGTGGTTATATGAAAGGGGTTTAATTTGAACAGCCAGACTTATCACCTCTCTTCATCTTCAGCCCTATTTTGGCAATCGATGCGTAAAAATATTTCTGTGCATACATTTTCAGCCATAAAGAGAACGCGAATCCAAAGCATAAACCAATTATTATGACCTGCAGGTTCCAAAATTGTGGTATATAAATAGTATTAGTGAGAAATGATTATTTTCCTGTAATGTCAAGAAGTAATAAAACAAGTAATTTGTTAAACATTTAAAGCACAGTATTACAAAATGTTACTATACAGTAAAGCAAATCAGAAGTAACAAGCATCTTAAAAGGTAACATTTTAGTAATTTTCTGCCACATTTTGTCTTGTTGCTTGTTTTCATTTCCTATTTTTTAGTAGTAGTCATAAGGAATTTTAGAAAAATAAATGCACACTGACGGAAAATAATAATAACCTTTGTTTTTATTTATTTAATTATTTTTAAATAAACATACAGGCCATACTAACATACCACCCAGCACCTATACTAGCCCCTGAGGTCACACTATATTATATGTCCGGGTCCGGGTGTCCCAGTGATTACACTTCCCCCGGTGTACAACAAATAAGCGGCCCCTTCGCGTGTACTGGGTGTTTCTGGGTGGAACGGTTTGATAGTGCACGGTGCATCATGGCGGCTGAAGCCGGCGGAGGGGAGCCGCTGGTCCGGTTCGTCAAGCTGAGCGGGAGAGCGGCAGGTGAGAGAGCCGGGAGGGCGAGGTACAGGAGTGGAGAGGGGAAAGATGGAGGGGTGACAACCCAGATTGACACAAGGGGACACAGCTCAGTGAGTAGCGCCTGTCACTGGCTGGCCAGGCATTTCACTCGCTGATATTTTGTATCGTACCGACAATGACTTGTAATGCAGAACGTTACAGTGTACTCCATGGTAGCCACATTGAGCAATGAATGTTAGTAAACCGTAACATGAGTAAACGCTTTTGTTGTTGGCTACATTGGCAATACCCGAGCTCAAGTCATCTTGTCACAGCAAAGAAGCTCTTTATGGCATTGGTCTGAGATATTTTGTTTTAGAAGTCAATATTGGCATGATGTGGGCAATTGCATGTTAACTTTTTAATAACTTGCAATTTTATTAAATGAGCAGTCACTTTTGTCTATTAATTTATCATCTTCCAAATATTAATTGTAATATTAGCTGCGTATTTTACACCTAAGTATAAATAACTCTTCCCCTCCCCATTTAGGATTGTATACATCTTAATGTGACTTGTCTGTTTTTAAATGAAATTCCAACAAGAACATGTGAAGTCGTTTTCCTTATACCTTTCCCACTATATCAGTGTGCTGTAGGATGGTAGAGCATGCTGAATTTGCCACCCTGCTTATTTCTTAGATTTTACTACAGAAATTGAGAGGAAATAAATGAAAAGTTTTGTGTAGCATTTTTTATATCTTAGACTTTGCATTCCTGACATCCATTTTTTTTATGTGTATTTATTTTTGTAATAGCCACTTTATGATTTGCATCTAACTACATGTTATTTCTTACTCCGCTCCAAACGTAAACTTAATGCCATCTCCGCATTATAATTATTCTAGCCACAAAATATCACCAGGGACCAGAATTACTAAGCTGCGGGTTTTGAAAATTGGAGATGTTGCTCATAGCAACCAGATTCTAGCTGACATTCTCTGTTATGTAATAGGAAAGTGAGAGCTAGAATCTGATTGGTTGCTATGGGCAACATCTCCACTTTTCCAAACCCGCAGCTTAGTAATTCTGGCCCTAGGACTTCAATTTGAAGTCAGATTCTATGATGTCGGCAAAGACCTTGCGGATCATCATGGAACCTCGCTGCAATATTAGCAACTTTTGTGAATGGTTCTGCGTTAGGAGACTGGAGCCTTGTTCAGGTAAATTCACAAAACATTAATGTCTGTAAATAGAGCCCATAATGCATAGCTACAAATATCACTTATTTCATTACACATACCACAGCAGTGCAAGGGGAATTAAGCAATGATTGGTTAGCATAATAACCATAAATAGGCGCATTTTATGCATAATCCAATCATAGCAAAGAATAAAATATGGACAAATACAAAACAGTTTAACCACTAAAATCCTGCTGCTTGAAAACACACTCCGAGAGTTTCCCAAACCCAAAAAAATTTGAATGTTTCAAAAAGGTTAAACCTGTAAAAAAAACGCTGACTATAGGTTCAAGAAATATGGTATATGGACTCTATTCTCCTTACAAATAAATAAAACATTTGTATACATTTTTTTTAATGTGTATTTATTATTTCTTCCCTTATCTAATAATGGGAATATAATGGTATTGTTTTTCCTATAATAAATGGCTCATTCTACAATAAGACTCTAGGCAATCGGGATATAGAGTATGAATGCCCAGTGGCTCCACCCCCCTAAGCATCTCCACCCATGTGCCATATTTATTCATTACCAAAACCTATTCCTATTTTTGGGTAATTGTTCTTTAATTATAATCTTCACATCTATATATCCTCGGCTTTGGGTTTCGTATGAATCGTTGCTATAGATTTTATTATTTGTAATTGTACCTCGTTTTACACCCTCTGTTTTTGTCACTTACCTAGTCGATTGGATTCCTATCGTCGGGAAGTGTATAAAATTATTTATGTATATTTATGTATTTTTGTAATGTATGTGGGCTCACATTTAAATGGACGCATATATACACATTCCAAAATTGATGAAGGTTGTATGAATGAATGCTGAATCATGCTAGCACCTTTGTATTTTAATGATTTGTCAGCACTATACCAAATCCTTTAAGATATAATTTGGAGTGTTTATGAACACTTTACCCTATGAGCCTGTTCACACTTGAAATTCCACCTTTGTGCTTTATCATATCTTTGTTCTTTATGAACACTATTCCGTACTAATCAATGTATGTAGGCTCACATTTGAGTAGACCACATACAGACAGATGTTTATGTGAATGTAGGTATTAATTCTGAATTCTAAAGGCACTTTTTACACTTTAACATAGAAACATAGAAAGTGACGGCAGATAAGAGCCACATGGCCCATCTAGTCTGCCCATTTGTTTATTCAAAACTATACTGACCCTAGACCCTATTTACCCTCAATTTGGTTTACAATTTAGGATACCCTTATATTTATCCCAAGCATGTTTAAATTGGTCTACTGTATTGGCCTCAACCACCTCAGATGGAAGAATATTCCACTTATCTATCACCCTTTCAGTGAAGTAATTTTTCCGCACATTTCCTTTGAATCTACCACCCTCCAGTTTATATTCATGCCCTCGTGTTCTATTACACCTTTTCTTTTGAAAAATGCCACCCTCCTATAAACGGTCACAACCCTTGATGTATTTGAAAGCTGCTATCATGTCCCCCCCCTCTCCCTTCTCTGCTCCAAGCTATACATGTTTAGTTCCTCTAGCCTTTCTTGGTATGAATTGTTACACAGGCCATGGACCATTTTAGTTGCTCTTCTTTGCACAGTCTCTAATATATTTGTCTTTCTGGAGATATGGCCTCCAGAACTGAACACAGTATTCTAGGTGAGGTTGGACCAATGATCTATAAAGTTTATAAGTTTATTAATCGTATCAGACAATTTAAGTTAATAAATCTGTATATGAATTAACATTTTACGCAATAAGCTCTTATGCACTTTATTCATTGCCTGCCACTTTAAATAACTTAACTGCACAATTAGGGCTAGATTTACTAAGCTACGGGAAAAGAAGAGTGGTGATGTTACAAATTGCAACCAATCAGATTCTAGCTCTCACTTTCCTATTACACACTAGAAAATGTCAGCTAGAATCTAATAGGTTTCTATGGGCAACATCTCCACTTTTTCCATTCCCACAGGCTGGCCCCAGGTCTGGATAGGAAACCTTTTTTTCTTTATTTTAAAATTTTGAAATGGATATAATAATATAAGAGCGGCGTTATACGTATTTTAATGGAGCTTTGTTTACTATGGAGACTGGAACTTTTCGATGCCTCAGATCTTCATTAATCAATAGCTGGGACAGGTCAATTAAGTGTATGAAACCCTGAACACCTACAGAGAAGGAGCATCACTTTAAAAAGGGCCCCCAACCCAAAATGCATTGTAGCTCCTATTACTCCCTGGCACTGGATCTCCACTTCCATAGGACTGCCTAACACCTCCAACATTACCATCAGCGCTGCCCAGGCTCCATAGCGCTCTGTTGGTGGGATTAGTGGCTTCCATCTGTTTCTGGAGTGAGGATCAGCTTTTAAGGGACATCATTATTTAAATGTTTATATATTTGTTTATTTTCATGTTTTTATTAGTAAAGTCCATATCTTTTAATAAGGATTGTTTTATCCTTTTTGTATTTTTGCTCAGAGGATTTTATAAGAAACTTTAATCCCTTCTACCTGTGATCCTCTGTCCCATTTGAGGGGAGTCTCTACCTACAGTCCCTTCCTCCATATTTCAATTAGAGTATATTGCGCTCTTATATATACATTTATGTGATCTGGTAAACCTATAGTCGGTGCCTTTTTACACACAATCTTTTGGAATAAAGAATAGAATCTGAATGGAACGAAGACAATAGGCATGATTCAGACTTAAGAAGGAGCTTTAAAGTAAGAGAGGAAAGTCACTCCTGGGCTAAACCATG
Source organism: Limnodynastes dumerilii (assembly GCA_011038615.1). Classification (NCBI taxonomy): domain Eukaryota; kingdom Metazoa; phylum Chordata; class Amphibia; order Anura; family Limnodynastidae; genus Limnodynastes; species Limnodynastes dumerilii. The sequence goes on from WWET01000587.1 coordinate 464,551, forward strand.
TTGATTGCAGGGGAGTCATATTTCATCTGTTGCAAACGGTATTAGAGTTGAGGTGATGCTTCCCAGCCCAAGTCTAAATAACAGTGTATTAGTAAGGCTGGTCAACATGGTTTTTCCCAGGTGTAACTTTCCTCTTTTCAAGCTTCTTAAGTCTGAATCAGGCCCAATGACAATACCTTTTAAACACTGAACAACCTAAGTGCCAGGAACTTATAGATGTGTAGAAAAAATTATTTTGTCAGGCTCTGATCTATGTTTTAAGATTCCTGATTTTACTTATTTTATTTTGGATTAAATGGCTGGAAGCCTATGAAAAAGTATGTCCAATTGGTGTGTTCTTAAATTTTTGGCATAAATTGGTCTGATTGTTGTGGGACAGCATGCCTTAATAGTCACCACCCCCAACACTGACTTTTTATTACTGAAATGGTGAGAATGGAGAAAATAATGTAAATTCCTAAGTATCCAGTTGAACTACGATCTCTGTAGATAGACAAGACATGAAAGGGGTTTTCCAATGTGTGATAAAAGTACTCAAGGGCAGAAAACAAAAGAGAGAATTGTCAGTGTCAGGCTTTTTTGTGTATGCTTCAAAAATGATTTGTTGTTTTTCATTGTTTTTTTGTTTGTTTAAGGGCTTTTAAAGTTTGTGTGTGGTAGTTTACTAGTACTTGTTCAGATTTGTTAACTTTTTTTTTAGAAAATTGTCAATGTTTAATGCCATCCACTGCTATAGTCTTCTGCTCTCTATTTTCTTTTACAGTATTGTAAGTTGCAGCATCTGCAGATTGATTTGCATTTATTGTGAACACAAATCAGGTGTTTGTAGGTCTATTGAATTCATTTTATAGAGGCAGATATTTCCCTTATGAAATTATAACGTATGTTGCTTTAATAAGGACTCCTATGTATTTCATACACTCCACCTGAGGGTGGGTTAGTATGTATTACTGCTGTGGAGTCACTTCTCAGCTTAGTGCAGGGCTCAACAAAAACTTAAGCTGAATTTAGCATTGCTTCTTTGACTGATTTTTAAATGGTATTGATGCTAACTTGGTAGCTCATCTTTAAAATAGGACCAGATCTAGAATCATAAGCTCTGAACATGCGTCAGCGGACATTTTTAATCAGATCCCCCGAGTGTTCTGTTAACAGTCAAAATGTCGACAGGTCAAATTGCTGACATGTCAAAATGTCGACAGTTGAGTACTATGTGAGTTACATATATTATATCTGTTCATAGAAAATGAATTGAATGTCATTTATAACTTTACTAGGCAAATGCCTGTCAAAACGACGGGAAATGAGCAAGGGAGGTGGGAGCTGGGGGAGCACACACAGGGAGGAGCTGTTTTCCCCGGCCTTGGCTCTTCCCCATCCTTTCTCTGTCTAGTCATTTTGTGCCGCTTCTTAGATCAACCCCTTCCCAGAACACTTGTATGATCCGTGCTGCAGCTGCTGCTGTTTTTGGTGTGGCGGCTGCTGCTACGATGGTCCTGGAGGATGGCTTCTGCTTCACAGAGCTTCGGAGACTCCCGTCAGGTGTCTGGGCACTGGGTAAGTGACAGGGGAGCGAGGCAGGAGAGTAATGTGGTTATTAAAAGGAGAGAAGGGCGAAGTGAAGGAGGGCCTGATGATGGTAGGATGGTATAACGGTGATATGAGTTTGATTTTTTTCTTTTCTACTTGGATAACCTTAACCATTTTACAATAAGACAACAGGAATGCGTTTAAGTTTTAATTTTTTTTATAAGATACCTGCATTACATAAAATTTACAGATGTTACAAACAAATACTAACTAAATATTAACTTCATACTCAACGGTCGACTGTCAACTTTTTGACTTGTTGACATTTTGTTCCACCCCTAATCACCACTGTATCCACGCATCAATGTGAGTTTTCAAGCAGGGTACAATTGACCAACACATTCCCCCACTTACATGCCCTTGACCACAACCTGCCCCGCTGTCTGGACCCATATTGCATTACGATCAAGACGTGTGCGCAGAACACAAGCATGCTTTCTGTTAGGAGGATTCAAAAAAACATCTACTTTGTGGAGTCTAGATTTAGTCCATAGTAATGATTATAATCTAGATGTGTTTATCTTAAATAGAAGGCAGATGTACCTTGAACATTTGTTGTATTTTACATTTTGTCTGTAAATTGTACGGGGTTGTATCATCAGAGAAAATATGTGCTTTCATTACGTTTTCAGAGTTGAATTTACACAGACACCACCGTTGTTTACATAATAGTTTGATGTGTTTGTGTGAGTTGAATGTTGAAAGGAAACAGATGGATCACCTGTTACATTGTGTAAGAGCAATGAGATCTGGGAGAAAATTAATTGAATGTAATTTATAACTTTATGGACAATCCAGCATTGTTTGATTCTCCTACTTAAATAACCTTAACCATTTTACTATATGGCAGACCTCCCTTCCATCCCCTTCACAAAGGGCTTAAGTACACCCATGTGTTCCAGCATTGAACTTGCCAAGAAGCTCCCCCTTTATTCACAATATGCATTGGTTTTTTTCTTCCCCTTTTCTCAGTGATTGCATTCTTTCCCATCTTTTGAACCGTGTGTTGATCAGAATTTCAACACCTTTCTTTCTGTGCTTCAGTTGTCCCAATGAATGATCTTCTCAAATTCCTTATGTCTTCTGTCCCTTTCCCATCATCTTCCACAGCAATCTTCATGTGTTCCCAGTTTACTCTCTCTAACCTTTGCTTTATTATTTTACATGTTGATGACCTCTTCTTTACATAAAGGGTAAACCAGGCATGCTTTCCTTAAGCTGGGTACACGCTGAAGCTTTTAACATCTTGTCAAATCTGTATTAACGATTCTAGCCCTAACGTGCTTATAGGTGTCCCCCGTACATACTGCTCTCTAGCTTCCTGTGAATCATTTCACAAATTGTTCAAATAAATCTTTGCTGCAGTGATATAGTTCTCTGCAGAAATATTAATTGTAGTGAAGATCGTATGTCTATACACCCTAAGTTTTCTCCAGGATATGGTTGCTTACAAAAATTAGGTGCTTACAAAAATCCTATCAAACAATCGGATGCAGTTTGAGATGATTCTGAAGCATTGCTGGACAGAACACTCTGGTAAGATATATAGTGAAAGCGAATCAGTCATTGATTGCGTGATTTGCAAAATTATTGGCAGGAAATGTTTTAGTATGCCCCAAACTTTACTCAATCATCCAATGAGAGCAGTTTTGTCTGTTTTCAGGAAAGTTAAGCTGGGTACACACTGGAGAGATATCTGATGATTATCCTTTAAATCATAGAATAATCGTTAGATACCTCTCAAATCGTTTGAGTCTGTACTGTGAAACGATGCCCTAGATCGTTAGATTTTGATTTTTAGCAGCTCCTGAAAATTACAGATCAACAATGAACGATCTCTGGTTTTGAATGTGTGTCTATTTAGAAGAAAGGGTTTCTGGGAACGATCCAGCGTGAATCGTTCCAGTGTGTACAGCTGCAGGATCCTTAGATAAATGGTGAGTTTATCTTTTTATTATTGAAGGATCGTTTTATCTTGTCAGTGTGTACCCAGCTTTATACATGTCTATACTCTCTGATCCAGCAGATAGGAGGGATTAATTGACCATGTGTGACTCTTTAGAGAGCGAAAGCGGAGTATTTAGAATTGTGAACTTTAGTTTAGGGTTTGTTTATTTTTTTGCATTGATCAGTGTTTACAAGTGTTATTTATTTATTTCCTAGCAATTTTGCAGATCATGCGGATATTACAAATTTTTTGTAAGGAGGGGACATATGGGATCGGTTACTTGAGGACGTTTTTTTTAAAATAGAAGATTCTTTGTGCCTTTTGTGTGACTATAACCCTGGATTCTTTAGAATAACAAACCATAATGTTACTTTGATCTTCCTAGCTCTTGATTCTACTTGAGGCTAAACTGTCAGTGGCCTTATTTCTAGTTGTGATTGTTACCATAGCGTGTGGTAGTCTAGGTAACCATTGCACATTGTTTGCATATAGTTTGTGCATAGCCCTAAGCATGGCTTATACCAGTGTTGGCTAACCTGTGACACTCCAGATGTTGTGAATCTACAATTCCCATCCTGCTTTGTCAGGTATCCACTATGCTTTTACAGTTAAGGCATGCTGGGACTTGTAGTTTCACAACACCTGGTGTGTCACAGGTTAGCCAACACTGGCTTATACTGTATCCTAAAAGTAATTCTAGATTTGAAATTCAGCATGGTTATCTTTTACAGTATTGTATGTAACATTTGATAGTGTGATTTTCTGTTGTTGGATTCTATCTACCTAAAGGTTGGACATACACTTGCTTGGACCAGTGACCCTTTTATGACCCTTCATTAACGAGGATATTTCTCCACAGAGCTGCTGCTCACTTTGGACAGGATTTAAGTGTGTATATTTAAGAACAGTTAAACTGAGCTTGCCCAGAACTCAAAACTACACAATTAAACCATGTAAGAATGATTCACAGATCAGAACGGCTACTTTGTAATGATTCATGCTTGAGAACGTAATGACTTCCACATGCGTGGCTAGAGGGGCAAGACTCTTAATGCAAATAAGCAGCACTTGGGCTACTAATGTACAGTATGGGTGTTCCTCGAGAGGAAATGATTCACAGTTAAGAAGGCCTTGCAGAAACTAACATACCCACGGGAAAAGATAAGAATGCCCCCTACCATTGACAGCCGCATGGTTAACAGAGAGCCAAAGCTTGTTTGTTAAGCACACAGCTGCTGTATGATTAACTGTTTCAAAGTGAACACAGGCATTCATTATAAAGGCTTAACTTAAAACTGCTGTTATGTCAGCATTTTGTGTTTAGACTTTAAATTTGAAAGGTGCTCATTATTTACATTTATTTGCAGTTTGTGCATGATTTCATTGCTTGTTGTAAACATTTTTTTAAACATAACATTTTTAAAAAATTTAACTTGTAGCACGTTTGCATTGTTTGTGTTAGACCTTGAGATACAAATATTGTTTGTCTAATTTATGTAGATATTTATTATTTTGATATTTGTTATAACAGCTTTGAAAGGTTCTTAACCCTTCAATAAGTATTTGATGTTAATAATTTACTACATTTTAACATATTGCAATTTTGAACAAATTTTTTTGGGTGCTCTTGTTAATCATAAATCAATCTGTTTTTCAATTGAATCAATTAATGTGTTTCTTTGTATATGAATCATGAGGATATTAAAGATCCTAAATATACGCACTATTTTTAGTTAGAAACAAAGCTGTTCCTAAATATTTGCATATGCAGAAAAGAACATTCTCTATCTATCGTAGCTCTTAAGCTAAGGGTGTGGTTAGCTTTTTTCTTTAGGATCTGTTAATCGTTTTTGCTGATCTGCTCTATGCCTTTATGTTTTGTGCATCATCTCCTAAACTATAGAGACTTTGAAAATCCCAGGAGATGAGTTTGCTACTAGTAAGCATAGTACAGACAGTGCATAAATCACATCTCCTCTCCCCCATGAAACTTTTATAGGTACTTCTTTATCTTTGCGGCCCCCGCTACGTAACTTACGTATCCCCCAATTCTCCCTCTCTCTCTCTGGGGGCAGCACGGGCAATGCTGGGACACGAAGGGAGAGGGAGACGGATGGGGACCGGGACGGACTGTTTGGCGGCGGGAGCCTCTGGAGGCCGGACAATGACACGGCATTGGGGACACGAAGGGGAACGAACGGGAGGTTGGTGGGGGAG
>WWET01000587.1:476705-511730 GCA_011038615.1 Limnodynastes dumerilii
GGGTATTGTCAACCACACTCCCTTACAAACTATTACAAAAAAATTAGTATTTTATTGTCTGTACAATGTATGACTTGTATTTAATTTTCATTACATTTAGTTAATGAGATAACTGATGTTGCATATTATTGAATTTAGTAGGTATAAGACTACCTCGCCATACTTTTAAATGCAGAATAACTTATTTTAACCTGGAGTCAACCTCAACCTCATTTTGGGCTAAAGTACACTAAAATATGTTGGGCATCCAAAGGTTAACTGTTCAAATATACATTAAATTCTTCATGCAATCTATATGTAAACTATTTGGACACAGTGTGCTGTAATTTGAAACCAAATAAATAGTACCCTAAAATTCAGCCATATATCACTGGTAATGTGATCTGCTATCTTAGGATCCAATTCATCATCAGTAAATATTTGGCTATATTTTTATAGTACTTTTTATTTATAGAAACCATGTCGGGACAGCATAGATACTGAAGATATTGTCAGCTATTGGTACTTTATTGATCGCTAAAATTAGAACTTTTTAAAAATCCAGTAAAGGGATATAGTGTCCTTTATAACAATTTTACAGCATTGTTGCAGCATACTCACTGATAAGAGGATGCTGGAAACAGTCATTAATTATGTTATCTGCATGAAAATTTTTAAAATAAATAAAAATTAAACCTGTTGTGTGTACCCCCTTTAGGATCAATTGCATATGACAATCAATGGTATGGTAAATATATAAATAAACAAAAAACCTAGTCCTCAATTTCTTACTTTTTTACATGGGAACGTAAACCTTTGAGAGATGATTACTTTAGTAATTTTATTTTAATAATCTACTGTTGAAAGTCATTTTGACAACTTAAAATGCTAATAATTGCTACAAGATAAATATTTTATCTGCATTAACATATTCTCTGTGCCCTGAAATATAACTGCTTCCGCAGAAAACAATTGTGTTTTTCCCACAAGTTATGTCTTTCTACAATGTACACCTTCTTGTGAACTGGTTGGGAGTCCCTACCGTGAATGCTGTCTTTTAGAAGTAGAGACAGCCGAAAACTGATTTTCGTCCTTTTCTTTCTTTCTTTCTTTCTTTCTTTCTTTCTTTCTTTCTTTCTTTCTTTCTTTCTTTCTTTCTTTCTTTCGGGAAGGGGTGGGTAAGGGTAGTGGAAGGGTGGGGTAAGGGATGTAAATGGAATTCTACTCCCCTTTTGGTGCAGCGTCTTCATTCTGCAGATGATCTATTGCGTTACCTCTTCAAGGCTAAATGAATTTTTGTTGAGTTTGGAACTGGCTGGAAGAGAACGACTGTTTAGAAAAGGGCCGTACTCAGCGGTCACCAATCCCTTTGGCGTGGAATGTCTGATTCCATTTGTTTTTCTTTAAAACTTTGAATCCGCATATACTCTTATAGACTATAATACTGAATCTAGTGTGTATTGAGATTAGGGTTAACAAATCTGGGAGCATGTGTATGCTGCATGAAGACAAAAATTCCACAATAGATTTTATTCAATCAGTATGGATTTTCTGCCTTTTTGTAGCTACTTTTTCCATTGTTGGTCATCATGAAAGATGTTTCTTCCTACAAACGGGTGAGCTTTCAGCATGCTAATAATAAACTGTAATGGTTGCAAATAGGCGTAAGTGATCACATTTACTCATTGGGAAAACTGCTGCGTCTGTTGCAATGACATGCTTGCCAATATTAAAAATGGCTGTTTTTAGTTCTTCTGACTTGGCTCAGACCTGATTTAATTAACATTCTATCGTGTATAACTGTGTAAACCAGTAAACTGTGGGAAGCAGAAATGTACGTTTCCCATTTTCTGCAATTACAGTAAAGTACACAAGGCACACTGGCAATATAGAAAACTTTAGCAATTTTTGTTCTAATTTTGTTTGCAGAAATGGATGGTGCTACAAAGATTCTTGTAATCTGTTTTATTATAGTCATCGTTTCTCATTTCTCACTAGACAACTCCACATACCCACACCTTATTTATATTTAACCTCCAGCACGTGATAGTTTTAGGTAATTAAACATACTAAAGCCATAGTATTTTTGTTTTGTTTTTATATAGCCAATTTTTTTTATTTATATGTTTCAGTTGGCGACAAAAGAGCAAACACAGTCAGCTTTAGATGAGGTAAAATAGATCATGGATTGAATTCTTTGAGTTATACGAATCACTATTATTATTATTATTATTATTATTATTATTATTAATAATGATTATTCCTTTGCGCTTTGACACATCATCTATAATCCATGTAAAAGTGGTTCCCCTCCATTATAACTGTAATGGAATAATAGTGAGGCACAGTGGACTAGATTCTAAGATCTGATTTTGGGGCATTCTAATCTTTGACTGCATCATGAGCAGGGGTCAGCTCTTGACTAACTACTTCTCTCGCTCCCACAACTCCAGGATCTTACATTTAAATTTTGTGACTCGTTAGCATCTAAAATGGATCTGTATGCATGTTATATCAAGCCCCTCACATTTCTGAGCGCAATCCGTCCCCCCTATTGAAAGTCTGCATTGAGCAAGTAGCGTTTGAATTTGCTTGCTCAGATGTACACGAAGATTATAAATCCCAATTTAAATGTATAAATATATGGTCCAATTAAGTGCATTACTTCCAGAAAATGGAAACCATTGTTTTTACTCACTCTCGATGTTTAAAAAGAACAAACAAACCTCTAATCCCAAAAATGTATATATTATGTATTTTTTTTTTTTTACTTTTTAAAACCGATCAGATCTGGTTTCCACTATAACAGATGTTAATATGGATTGGGATCAGAATCATTTAAAAAATTTAAAAAAATTCAGATTTAGTCTTGTTGTTATTGGTGTGACTTTCAATGATGCTTTTATACTGTATTTTATATCAAAGCTAATGCAAATAAGTACTTTTAGAAATTCAATGTCTGAAGATTGTCACTTATACTAGCAACCTAATGTTAGTTGCAATCATTTTTTTTTTTTAAAGTTTTTTTTAAGTTAAAACTGTGGGTTGAATTTTCTTTAGTAAAAGTAGTGCACAGTAGTCTTGAAAAGTCATAGTAAAGCCCACACACATTACAGATTTTTTTCTAACTATTATCGTTCAAGTGTTAGCAGCGTGCACAACAATCAGACATAATCAATGTAAAGTATACAGAATCCTTTCATTTCACAGCTCAAACCATTAGATAATGAAGACTTCAACCTAAAGTCGTGTGTAGTATGTAAACAGGCTGGCAATTAAATTCTTCTATAACATCATTCATCGCTTAAAAGCCGTACTGTGTACAGTGCTTAGTTGTATAAAAGCATAAATCTCCCAATTAAACTTTTTGTTAGAAATTGCTTTAGTGAATTTTGGGTTTCTTAGGAAAATATTCCTTAATCTAACATACATTTATTTATGTTACAGTCTGCCTTGTTGAACTTATTGCTATTCAAATATTTTAGCTAGGCAGTGTTGCTAAGGCAATTAACTGGCTAAGCTACTGGCCACTTCTCTGTAGATATTAATCACCTGCTCTTGTCTCTGTCGTTCCTTAAACACGCACACACTGCACAAAATGCTGTTTTCTGCCGTGTGTCGTACCTTTTCTGGGATATGTAACTTTCTATCATGTTCTGTAGTTTGTCAATTATGTTAAACGTTTCATCTCCTCTAACAGTTAAGTGATGACAAAGGAGTTTCTAATGATTTTGGGGAAAAAGAAGTAACAATGATGCACATCATAGATGAAAGTGTCCCTCTCCACTGGCAGTTTGTGTTTTGGATTTCCATCTGGCTAAACCAAATTAGAAAATATTTTATATTACAGTTAACTAATTTAAAGGACCCTACAAAATTATTGTTTGCTGCTTTATAGTTTGTTCAACATTTACGTTATGTGCTTTTTAGTGTGTGTGTGTGTTTGTGTAGTAGCTAATCACTACAGGGCAAAACAGCCAATCTACCCTTCTGAACAGTTATCTCAACTAAAGTACATTGTTTTTCTTATGAGCCACTATATTAAAATAATGTAAATATGCACACCCACACGGGAAGAAGTAAGTTGGAATGAAAAAAAGACAGAACAGTGTACACACTGCATATTTAAAATGACATTGTTTTATTGGTAAAGTTGGACATTTTAACTAATGCGATCAGACAATGTCATGTACTTTGCAGTGATCAGGGCATTTAGTGTAGCTGCTTACACGATAATGTGTCAAACATTCATATATCTTGTGATCTGTACAATAATTGTGTGAAAAACATAGTGTGTACCCAGCTGTAAGGATCACAGGAAGAGACTTGCACTAAATAAAGCTTTATAATGTTTGAATATACCTAATAAAATGCTGCATAATTTAAATTACTTGTAACATTGAAAATTATTTCAGAGTCAAATAAAGTATTGTTAGGCTAATAATATGGACGATTTTTTTTATTTTTGATGTTTTAGTTTTAAACTTTGTCATTTTCTACAAAAACATGGTAAAGCACTATATATTGCTTTGAGGTAGGACTTTTCCCATCATTTTAATTGTATGTAATGGACTGGGCCCAGACATGAAATGTGGGTGTTTTTTTTTTGCTCTTCGCATGTGGATAACACCCTCATTTTGCAGACTTTCAGCATGGATGTGCATCCTCAGGATCCAGATTTCCATGCTGAAGTCAGTCTAGTGGTAGAAAGGGACATCTGTGTAAATGGTACTTTAAGGGTGTGTTTATGCCCTTGCATCCAATCCGGAGTGGACCGGATCTCCACTTTTTCTGCACCTGCTGAATCCAAAGCCCCGTGCAGGCAAGGGGAGGCCAATGTCCTTAATGCAAGGTACCATTACTGATGAATGTTGTCCTTGTTTGGTGTTGTGTTCATACAGGGATTCCTTATTATTATATGTCATATTGGGGAAGCTACACTGTTGTTGGCTGTACTATGAATTTTTTTTGTAAGGTTGTATGAAGCTGACTGAATTTGTTACTAATTTTCCTAACAAAAATACTGTAGAGCCCATTCCTTGGCTTCAGCGTTCTATAACATTTTCTGCCCATGGTGTTTCTGACTGCCATACCTGGTGATCAGCTTTATTATAGTTGGAATATTTTTAATTTTTGTTTCTTTTTATCTTTAGATGTTTACTTATTGGCATAAACTTTGAAGTCTTCTTTGTATTACAAATGATCCTCTTGTCTATGGGCCGGATCCAGACCCCCTTACTTGTCCAGAACCTTACCTTAACCTTACCTTACCGTCCGTCCGGCGGGTATTTGGCATGCATAAGTGAGGGGTCGGCCCCTTCATCGGAACTTCTAACATACGGAGCGGAGTTGCACCAATGTTTCTTGTCTTGTGTAAATTACTTGTAAGTCCGCTGGCTTTATTAGTTCTGGATCTGGCCCTATGGACCGAATCCAGAATGAATCACGTCAGGGGACTTGCGCACGTAATTTGTGTAAGTCACCTGACAAGTAACATCAGCGCATGCATGTGCCAGATGTTACTCTAGCATACCTGCTGATGTACAGAACTTGAAGATACGATGAAGGGGCCGACCCTTCATTTATGCCTGTCATGTCCCCCACCATAGAGGTTGGGGGAGGGGAATGACAGGTACGCATTGATCAGTGTTCGTAAGGACGCAGATCTCTACCTATAGAGGGGGGGGGGGCGGGGGGGTGTACTCCTCTCTACCTTGTGTCATTTCAGGCGGTCTGGGTCTGGATCTGGCCCTATATGAGGATTGTTTAAAGTATTTACAAATGGTTATATTTGTGGGGCTCATTACAGAACTCTGTAAATTTTGTCTATATCACTGTAGATTTCACTTGGGTGCCTTTTAATGTATATAACAATTTTTATAATTGGTGAACCTTCCTCTCTCTCGGTTAGTGTCACTCTATTTGTCTAGTGCATGAGTTGCACCCATTTATAGTAGTAGATCTTATAATAATGTAAATATTATATAGATAATAAGAGAGTGATTGCATTGATTTCTCCTGTTTTGTTTTGTAGGTCGCAGGACACCCCCAGCAAGAAGTGGACATCGGTGTGTGGCAGACAATACTAACTTATATGTGTTTGGTGGTTACAACCCAGACTATGATGAATCTGGTGGACCAGAAAATGAAGACTACCCTCTTTTCAGAGAACTTTGGCGATACCATTTTGCAACCGGAACATGGCATCAAATGGCTACGGATGGTTTCATGCCTAGAGAACTTGCATCTATGTCATGTAAGTATTAAATATTTGTCAGTGTTGTAGAGACGTTTGTTTCTAAACATGTATGTAGTATATCCTGTCACCACCACAAAATGATGTCTGTGTATATTTAAAACCTACAGGCTTCAGTTGTGTACACAATGGCAAGTTTCAGTAATAATCCAACATTGTCACTGTTTTAGCAAAAGACCCATTGCTAGGTTTACTAAACTACGAAAAAGAAAAAGTGGAGATATTGCCCACAGCAACCAATCTGCTTCTAGCAGACATTCTTTAGTATATAGTAGCTAGAATCTCATTGGTTGATATGTGGCATTTCAACTCTTTCTTTTCCAGTTAAGTAAACTTAGTCCCCAATGTTGTAGAGTACACACTAAAACAATTGCCCACTGAATCCTTCATTTCTTCCTATCATGCAGTTCTGCTACTATCCAGACATTGTGTATCGTTTATCACAAAATATTGAAGTTCCATAATATCAAATGAAACCAATTTGAATATTTGGGGAAGGTTCATCATTGAATATTTATAACTTGTTAGAAGGTGATAATTGTAATAGTGAGAGAGTACAAATGAATATTACACTCTTGTTCCTACAAATTTTGAAAACCTTTTTTTTTTTTTTTCAATAAGAACACGTTGTGTAAAGTATATGATGCACAAATGTATTTCCTTGTGTATATGACTCTGAATTCTAATTCCATGCAATGTGTCCAGTTTCAGTCTCTGCCTATGTCGAGTAGCACAGACAATCCTTTATATGAACTTCTATTGCTTCTCTTTGGCTTCTAGTGGTTTTACATGGCAACAACCTTTTGGTGTTTGGAGGAACAGGCATCCCATTTGGTGAGAGCAATGGTAATGATGTTCACGTCTGTAATGTGAAGTACAAGCGATGGGAAAAACTAAATTGTCAAGGAAAGAAGCCCAATCGCATTTATGGTCAGGTATGTGTTAACCTCCACCCATTTGATTTATGTCCAGCATATCAATGTATTGGTAAAAGGATCCCATTATCACAACATAAGAATTTATAGTATTGAAAAATTTGAAGTAACCTTTTTTCCAGCTCCGGAAGAACTATCTAATCAAAAGCAAACTTATGTTGACTAGTTTGTTGTCTAGCTGAGTGTTTTTGTAATGGTTGTTTTAAGAGTAATACTTAGTAACAGTGAAGGAACCAGGTGCGTTAGAAAGAAGTGTGACATTACCTAAACCTGAGAATTTGTGTAATATTTTTATAAACTTTTTTTTTTTACCTTTAGGCAATGGCAATTATAAATGGCTTTTTGTATGTATTTGGTGGCACTACTGGTTATATCTACAGTACAGATCTACATCGGCTGGATCTTTCTACAAGGGAGTGGATTCAACTGAAGCCAAACAACCTTCCATGTGACTTACCAGAGGAAAGGTGTGTGTCTGTATCTAAAAATGCTTGACGTCCACTTACAAAACGAAAGTGTAATATGTAATGTACTAGCTTTCAGAGATTTTATTCTAAGTCTTACTATGCCTTAACTACTACTACCACCACCACAGGTACAGGCATGAAATAGCACATGATAATCAGAGAATCTATGTTTTGGGAGGAGGCACATCTTGGACTGCATATTGTTTAGATAAGGTAAGCAGAGATTTTTTTATTTTTAAATTTAGCACTGAACTTGTTGTTTTGGAACTTTTTATTTTGTATTCTAGTGATTGTTGTTGCTTAATAAGAGGTTATTTCAATCAATGACCATCCATTACACACTGTAGTCTTGAACAAAGATTACATGCTTAAATGCTATCTAGTTTATACATTACTTCAATGCAATGTAACCTGCTGAGTTTACTCTCTAAAATATTTATTTACATCGATCAGGCAATGAATGATCCCATACTGCTGTTACCGCATATGTCTATACCATGATAAGACAATGACTTGCTGAATATTCTGAAAATTACTGTATGAAGGTATTGCATGCCCAACTTGCTTTGATGTAATGTCCTATCTTATCTTCTAATTTCTTTTCAAAGATTCATGCATATAACTTTGAAACCAATACTTGGGAGGACATTCCCACCAAGCCACATGAAAATCTAGGCAAGTACAAAACTATCATCTCGTGTATACCAAAACTTGAAGGCATACTGTAGAAGCTTGCGGTGTATTTTCTTAACTCAATTATTAATGTTACTTAAACTGAAGGTTATTACATCTTTTTATAGAACAATAAACAGGTACAGGTACTAATTAACCAGTAACCAACCTGCCATTATATCTGTAAAAACAAAGCATAAACATCTGCAATATTAGTTTGGAGGCATATCTGAGGCCAGCCTCTGCCAGGAATGTGACATCACATGATTGAGATTCCAATCTCAAGATGACTCATACTCCAGTTACAACATCTTTAATACTTTAGTTTCAAATATTGTGCTTTGTGTGGTGGTGATCTTTAATTCATTTTATTCATTTCAGGTTTTCCAGCTGCCAGAAGATGCCATAGTTGTGTCCAAATAAAACATGGTAAGCATAGTGTAACAAGATTTGGTTTAAATCATTCTTTTTATGTAAAGCACAGCCATGTGCTCCATTTCGTAAAACTAAATTACGATCAAGTGTAACTTTAATACAAACATTGAGTTTATGCGCATATGACCAGTCTTAAGTATTGTAAAACATGTACATTTTAAAAATTGTTATACAACAAATTTTTAAAATGATCACATTTGTATCAAGTGTATTTTTTTTTATGCCTCACTAAGCTAACACATTACAACACTAACTGATTGTGTGAGTTTGATACCTGTACTCAACTGTCATACATTTCTTGTGAATATTAGATGCCTTACTTTATAAAAGAGAAAACCCTGGTAAGATTGAATAATTTGTATTTAAGCTGGTTACACCCTGGGGTTTTTGCATAGAGGAAACACGCTGCCTGATAATCAGGGCTAACACCCCGCCTCTCTATGTTGCTACTAATAGGATTGGCCCAGCGGCTGTTGGATTCTACCAGAACAATTGGTTAGGTGGTTTTTGGAACGTTTTGTTTGTTCTCAAACAAATTGAGTTATATTGTGTCGTGTCATGTCAAACACTACAATAATATACATATTATATATTGTGTAGCCAACTTGTCAGTCAGTTTGTTCATTGTCACACTGGAACAAATGGCAAGCTAATATCTAATAATCTGTTTTTATCTTTCAGAGGTGTTTATATGTGGTGGCTACAATGGAGAAATTATCTTGGGGGATCTTTGGAAGTTAAACCTTCATACCTTTCAGTGGACAAGACTTCCTGCTCTGATGCCAGAACCAGCATACTTCCACTGTGCGGCAGTGACACCGGTATGTTTTACTTGTCCTTTGTCCTTGCTAAAAACTTGTCAGTACCTCAGTGATTCAGTTTGTTGCAATTACAACCTTTTGGTGGTTACTGTGTATCCAGCTATACACTATGCAATAAACGGGCCATAAATATCTCCCCATCTTCAGTTTCTGAACACTTTACTTGGCAGTTGGAAGCATTTTTCTGTTTTGCCAGTCCCACTTGTCTATGCCCATACACTATGCAATAATCAGTTGATTGGTTTTATTTCTAGAAAATATGTGCAAATGATTTAGAGAATAGCATATAGCGTATTCTGTAGCACTTTGTTACTGGGGGCAAATACCATAATAAGGCCAGTTGGGAAGAGGGCCCTGCTCACAAGATTAATCTTATTAAAAGGGCTAAGAGCCACTTTCTAGAGCTTAGCAGGCTCTTTGACCAGTTGCACTACAATGTTTATCTGGTGATAGTTACTTGGAAGATGTAGTTTACACACACACCGCTGCCGTCGTCTGTAAGAAGGGGAGACTATCACTGTACAGCAGTTCACTGCTTAGTAAGTTTACTATTTGTGGAAATGAATGATCTTAACAAATGTTTAACTGTTTTTGTTCTGTTTATTTCTATTCCCCCCCCCCTTGCTTGTAAAATAGGCTGGCTGTATGTATATCCACGGAGGTGTAGTTAATATCCAGCAGAACAAGCGGACTGGATCTTTGTTCAAAATCTGGCTTGTTGTTCCTAGTCTACTCGAACTTTGCTGGGAGAATTTGCTAAAAAGTTTCCCTCATCTTGCTCTCCTTCCTGCAAATCAGCTTCTACAGCTTGGACTATCACAGGGACTCA
Organism: Limnodynastes dumerilii; assembly: GCA_011038615.1. Taxonomy (NCBI): domain Eukaryota; kingdom Metazoa; phylum Chordata; class Amphibia; order Anura; family Limnodynastidae; genus Limnodynastes; species Limnodynastes dumerilii. Next base: position 487,100 of record WWET01000587.1, read on the forward strand.
TAGAGCGGTTGAAATGAAAACGGTCCTCTGAGTACTGCAGTGTTTAAGGAACCCCCTCCAGGAGCACGCTGCTAACAAGATCTGGATGCCTGGACCTTACTCAAACAATCTGTGGCCTTCAATCCTTTTCACATTTTAACGATACCAGCGCATACATTAGTGGTTTTAAGTCTGCCTTTACTGGCCATGATAACTTTTTATTCAGAATGAAATGTAAGACAATTGATGCTCTAACACATGCTTTTAAGTGATATTTAACTTATTTGTTTACTCTTTAAGACTCCCTCCCCATTTTGCTTTAGTCTTAATCCTTGTCCGTTGTACTGATATGCCATTTTGACTGGGTGCAGCTAATGTGTATTTTCTACTGCCTCTGAGGCTGTATGTAGCAGGTGGAATTCGTGCTATTTCCTTCCCCCAACGTCCTGCCTCATCTTCATCTACACACCAGATCCAAGGCTGTGATTAATACAACAATTGCTCTGTGGACCTTACTTGTGCAGTCACGCTGATGAGATGACCAGGCTAATTCTGCAGTTAGAACACTTTATGGACATGTATGAAATGAACTATAGACACTCATTGTCATGCATGATCTGGCCCTGACACTATTGAAGGTACATTATATACTAGAGCTGTGAAAACTGGGTTCTAAATTTACAACCCAGCAGTGTCTTGCTCATGCTGCCTGTTATTAACATTCTATTTAGTAGTGCTACAGCTTCTACCAATTTGTGCATCTACTTTTGATTCGACATCTGAGAAGGGAGGTTAATGATTGACTGGCAATCTTCAGAAAACCTGTCGGTTAGCTTCTTACCCAAGTATTATGTGAATGCAACAGCACCCACCCCTAGGGGTGATTTTATCAAAATTGAATTCTGTGTTTCATAATTTTTACCTTCTCTGTATGATAGAAGACTTATTTTGCACACACATAGGATTAAATTTCTTTTTACCAGATTACATTAAAGGTTATCATAAAAGAAAAATCTTTTACGCAGAGTTGTGTGGAACATTTTTTTGTAAAACCCCTAGAGAATAGTGTAACACAAGCAGATTTGTGATGATCACACTCTTGGTCTAAATAGTAATAACATCGTAGGGTACATGTAAGCATCCACCAGTTGTCCCCTAGAATAATAATGGATGGCTTAAAAGTGTGATTCTTATAGCACAGGAAACTTCTATTTTGGTTTGTTTAAATTACATTTTTGTTCTAACAGGCATAGGTAATAGTAGAAATGGCGCTAAACTTGGTGTATTAAGTAGTATGATACATTTCAGTTTCACAGTTGGGTCACTCAAGTTTATTGTAAGACAATAAATTACTGAAGTGTGAGTGAAACTGAAGAATAAACATGTTATTCTGTGCTTGTGTAAGTGGGACTACTAAGGGGCCTTAAAAAGAGCATTCACTTGAGGATTATGGAAGCACTTTGTCTGTGGAAATGGAATGGTTAACCACACTTCACATCCAACCTAAAAATCAGTCCATTTTGATCATTTACATCTCCTTTTCAGTGCACCTGAATGTACAAGTTTTAAAGTTCTATTGTGCTATAGCTTTTTAGCAGAGACAAAACATTGTCTAAAAAGCCCTGCTCTAGACCATGGTTTATCAACACTGGGCAACCATAGATTTAGACATCCAGAACAAGTCTGAGTTGCATAATCCACCTTGTAACTGACTGCTCACTTGTCTAAGTGGTGCAGCTGCATAGGTGTCTAGACTCTGTCACTGCATTGTTTTGAATCAGCAGTGCAACTTCAGATATTGCCTAGGCTGGCACTGCTAATAATGCTTTGTGTCATAGCCAGCCAGCCAGCCCACACCCTCCCCTTTCATTAACCTAAATCTAACGCTCCCTTTCCCACAGCCTAACCCTAAGACTCCCCTACCCTTAGGCTAATCCTAATACCATAGACTTCCCTGTAATACTCACCTTGGCGCGGTGGTGCGGCAGTTTCCGAATTATGAATGGGAGAAATTGATCCATGGAAGAAAGAAGATGAAACGGCGAATGGTGACCCTAACCCTCCCCTTTCATAAACCTAAATCTAACGCTCCCTTTCCCACAGCCTAACCCTAAGACTCCCCTACCCTTAGGCTAATCCTAATACCATAGACTTCCCTGTAATACTCACCGTGGTGCGGCAGTTTCCGAATTATGAATGGATAAGTATACTGAAAAAAAAATCCGGCATACTTACCCATTCATTAAAAGAAAGTTTCTCATTACTAGTTTTTCAAAATAGAGGCAGCCGAAAATAAGCTTTTGGCTGCATGTATTGCAAAAACGTAACTTTAGTTCCGCAGACTGTATCCCAATCCAAATCATTTTCATGAACTGACATAAATGAAAATGTATCATAAAGTAAAAATGTAGCTTTATACTATTGAAAGAGACCCTATTATGTATATAAATGGTTGTAAAAACATCCTTTTGCCTATAATAGACTTTTGCTTTTCTGTAGAATTGTTCATTTGTATGTTTTGCATAACATTTCAGTGCCTTTTTAATTAGCCTTAGAAAGGTGTGCTATCCATTATTAAACCTTCATTACAAGGCCTTAGCAATAACATTTAGTTTCTGTACATACCAAAAATATTGTATGCCAGATTTGTGTTTTGTAATGAAAAAATTGTCTACATTTGGCTCTGCTGTAAATTAAATTGAAATGCATCAGTGTACTAAAACAAACTTTTGTCCTTACAATCTGAAATTGATTCTAAAATAGCCTTCACTCCAATGTAATGCATTTGTTTTCTTTTTAAGCAATCTACTGTATGATAGGAATCTATTTGTTTTCTTTCTGAGTAGTGTAATGGTCTCCACAGTGCTGGCTACTGAATTTGGGATCATTACTTTTATAGTGGTCATGTAATGCTCCAAAATTTCTTTCATAAGCTTCTGTTTTCTGACATCTAAATTGTCTGGAAAAGGCATAAAACTCCCTAGCAATGGCTACACTTGTATATGTGATCATTGTCTAGTTAAGAAAAAAAAAATTCTTCAAATTACTATGCTGCCTTAAATTAGTCCATAATTAAAGAAGCAACAGTAGTAGAGGTTAGGTTGGGGGGGATAGAAATCATGCTCATTTCAAGTAATGATTTTTTATTTTATTTACTACTTTAGTAGTGAAGGTGTTAATGCTGAGGGCCTAAAGCGTTTAAAGTTAATGCACCCTTTAATATTGGGTGAAGTTCGCTGCTTTGATTGGTATTCTGGCAGATCATCTTGCAGCTGGGATGTGACTACTACCAAGCAGGAAACTGCTGCCAGTTTCAGTCCAGCGCCTCCTGGGCCACAGAAGATAATCAGGTAAATTTTCATCCTAACACCAATCTTCATCTTCATTCCTAACACTAATGGCATGTGGAATGGGTATCTTATAGTGCCAGCACTAAGCTGTTGGAATAACAATTGCTGCATAAGAAACAGTTTCCCATTCGTATCCTCACCTCCAGCATGATTTATAAATTACTATATATGATAGATCCAGTAAGTGTGTTTCAGCTTTTAAAAGTGTACTTTTTATTGGGGGAAAATATGTGCAATATTATGCTCTGTCTGTGCATGAAAAATGCATTGTATAATTTTATGTCATTGGTTTTTGTTAAAATTTGAATTAAAGGTTTTTTTTTTTAAATATAATTGTAGCCAGTTTTTACAGAAATATTTATTTACAACATTTATCACAAGCTATGTAACATAGCACAAAGCAAAGAATCTTTAAATTATAAATCAAGCTCCCTGTTTATGCCATTGCACACTAATGTAGCTGATAATCAGCTACACTCAAACATATGAGCACTGGCTTATCAGTTATACAAACATGTCCCACAAAATGGCCTATTTATTTATTCTTGTTCCTGGTCATTTCAGCTCCACTTTCATACCACTAAAGTATATATGCTGTATATCAAGTAAAGCCTAAGGACCAGAACTCAAAGTTCATGGCAGCCTGGATGTCTATTGCTGAATGGCTAGTATGATGCTGCACATGCCAAATGCATAAATTAACTGGAATTTGTATTTGACAACAATTGTATAAATTGAGGTGGGCAGTACAGTGGCTCAATGAGTAGCACAAGGCTGGGGTCATGCTTTCAATTTCTCGAATTGGCTTTATTGGTGTGGAGTTTGCATGTTTTTCCCGTCTGCTCTGGTTTCCTCCCACACTCCAAAAACATGCTAGTAGGTTAAATGGCTGATGAATAAATTAACCCTACTGTGTATGTGTCTGTCAGGGACCTTAGCATGTAGCTCCAATGGGGTGGGGACTGATGTGAAATATATGTAAAGTGCTATGTAATTTGATAGCGCTATATAAAAATGTGTTAATAAAATTCCCAGCTCAATTGGCTGACAAATGAAACCTAAAGCACACTAGCTATGGTAGGATTGTAGTTACAATGTATTTATCCTAAGCAGATTTTTAAAACAACTACTCATTTTTTTAGTTCTTAAAGCTAATCTGGTCACATGCTTGTAGTGCTACAAACACCAACAAGCCCATGGATGCCAGCCCTTGAGGAAGCACAAGCATGTCCTGCCATCTGGAGCTTTCTGCACTGCTTAAGTTCCCAATATACTGTAAAAATGTAAGGGCTTAAAAAAAAAAAAAAAAAAATTATATCCATTGTGTAAAAAATTAACCATACTTACTGTCAGCAGCTATGCTGTCCTCCTGATGCGCCGGCACACAGGCAGAGAAATAACGGCGATACAACTGTATCTTTATAAGATATGAAAAGTTACCAGTCTGCAAACAGCCAGGATGAATAAAAGCACAAAGATAAGTCCCAAATCTTTAACACTGGTACAATGGTCTTAGTAAATGTAATCCTCGCTCCTCTGAATATCTTTCTGAAGGAGAGATTTTGATTAGAGGTACAGCCCAAAATTCTGGGAAGAGCCTGAACTCTAAAATTAGGTAGAGCCAAGCCTGCTTCCTCCTTATGCCTTTGGAGTATGATCATGTGTCCACTAGCCCATATCAGCGAGGAGATACAACGGTGGATCACTTGAAACACGATTGAGAAGATATAGAGGGGCGTGCTGCAAAGGGCATAAGTATTTTGGTTGTATCATCTTTACTAAGTTAACTCTGCCCGTCACGGTGAATGAGAGTTTTTGTTAAATCCTTTTACTTTTAACATAAGTGGTAACTTGGTCTAGATTTAGCCTTGTGTTTTCTGCCGGGTTGGTGAAGATCCATATACCAAAGTATTTAAGTGTTGACGTCCACACTTGTTGACTGTTACATTCCCCAGCCACCAGAGCTACCCTATTAAATGGGAACAAGCCAGACTTTCTCCAATTAATCCTCAGACCCACATAGTTCCCAAATTCTTCCACTACATTCAATAACTTGAGCAGAAAGCCCCCTGTGTCCGTTAGACACTAACATGTCATCCGCGTAGAGGGTGATTTTATCCTGGGTCCCCCTGATGGGGAGGCCCTGGATACCCTCATCCCCCCGGATTAAGCACCCAAGTGGATCTATTGCCAGTGCAAATAGTGCAGGCGAGTGTGTGCAAACCTGCATTGTTCCCCTCTCTAACGCAAATGGAGCACTGGTGTGATCATTTACGCAAATGTCAGGGCAGAATATAGAATTTGTATCCATTTTATGAAAGTGCAGCTCACATCAAATCTACAGAGGACTTCCCACAAACAGGGCCATTCCACAGAATTGAAAGCCTTGGCCACATCCAGAGACACAAAAATGGCCCCTGGATTTTCCACCCCCGGCAACTGGAGCCACATGACCAAGCGCCTAAGATTTGTGGATGAAGTCGTCAGGCATAAAGCCTGTTTGGTCTGGGTGTATACATTGTGCCAAGACCATGTTCAACCTAGTTGCTAGGACTTAAGCAAGGATTTTAATGTCTAATCAAAAGCGAGATGGGCCTATAAAAAATTCAGGTAAAAGTGGACCTTATCCAGTTTTGCTATTGGTACAATTAGGGCCTTTGACAGATTCTGGAAGACACCCCTTCCTGCAAGATAAGGTTAAATAGTTCCAGAAGTCTGGTATTAAAGATTCCATGAAAATTCTTGTGTGGTTGGGCACAGATGATATAGCCATTTCTATCTCCGTCTCACTGATAGGGGCGTAATGCCCGAGCATCAGAGTCTAACTGTGGCAGTTCAATTTTGTCAAGAAAAAAGGTAAGTTGGGAGGGGAAGTACCGCACCTGAGATTTATAAAGTTGTAAGGAACACCTCAGCTATCTCACCCCCCATGTGGTGCACACAGTGATTCTTTTTGCTGGAATAGCTTTCGCTGCCACCTCATCTCTAACCAATTTTGAAAGGTAACTACCACATATCAGAATGAAAGTATTGGGTGTGTTTGGTTTTTAGATTTGTCAATAAGATACTGCTTCCATTCAGACTGGGCCCTAAGCCAAGCCATACAAAGAGATACAAAGCTACAATGCCTCTGAGTCGTTAGTGTTGTTCTAAATCGCTCTTTTCGTTTGCTGTCCTGTTTAATTTCTTCTACCTTTTTAATAAATGTGCCCCTCATATGCTTTAAAGGCGTCCCAGGTAGTGTTCGGTGTTTTAGTGATCGGGTTAGTATTGAAGTAACCATCCCAACCAACAACCAGGTCACCTGACTCCATCAGGGACAGCCAGAAAGGGTTCAGTCGCCAAAAGAGAATCCCAGTATTATGTTGCAGATTAATAGAGAGGGACAAAGGGCAGCGATCTGATATCTCTCTGGGTAAGTATTAACATCAGTACCCCGTACCGTAGCAAGATATCAGAGCAGTGCTAAGTCTATTTGGGATAGGGAGTGGTATGTGGCTGAGTGACAAGAGAACTCTATTTTATTAGGGTTGCAGAAACGCCAGGCGTCAGTTAAGCCCAGACCCTCTATCAGTTTAGCAAAAGGAGGAAAGGCCTGCACGGGAGGATCCCACCTCTCGACATCTATCTATACCAGTATTTAGCACTTTATTAAAATTCCCCGTAAGGATCAGGAGTATCATGTTTAATGGCCCATACACAAACCACAGTTATCTCCTAGTGTCCATATGAGCTTTGAAATTGTAGTGAATCAATTGTGGTGCATCAAACCATTACATTGAGGAAAAATAATAAAAACAAAAATGACAAACCTAGATCCTTGCCTTTTTTTTTTAATTTTTTTTTAGACACTATGCTAGACAATTATTGGGCAATATCATAACTTGGTTTTATTAAACAGCAGTCATACATGGACAAGCAAGGCAATACAGTTGGTGTTGCATATAAAAGTGGAGGTACACACATGACAATTATTGTAAAATTAAATGTATAAACAATTGGATATAGGATTACTGTTTTTTTCATTTCTAATGGGGGAGGGGGAAAGGGTTTTCGCCTGAGGAATTGCAGTTAGATTGCTTAGAGGTCTTAAAGAGTGAGATAATGGTTGGGCTTGCTGCAAAAGCCAGGGTGACTATATAAGTAGAACTGTGAACATGTGAACTGTGTTCCATATCGCAGAGTGGAGGGCAGACAATGGTGGTAGATCAGTTTGCTTCCAGAATTAAGCCACTAAGTATCTAAGTGATGCCAGGATGTGGCTGGCCAACTACATAGAGGAGCGATCAATAGGATGGCAGAGTAAGGCCCAGGGGTCCTTTGTGACGGGTGGAAAGTAAGATAGAGAGAAGGGCAGTAACACTGTCCCAGAAATCATATGCCCCAGGACACATCCACCAAATATGTAGAAAGGTAACTCTTTGAATGCAATTTCTCCAGCATTCAGGGGACCCACCGGGGTGCAATATCACCTATAATACAGCTTATACACGTTCTCCTTTATACGAGTGGAGATAGAGCAGGTTGACAGCCTCCCTGTTATTCACCCTGGAGATGGGGGGGGTGCTGTCAACAGAATCTTATAAATTGAAGAGAATCTCTTTAAATCTATATGTCTGACCTCCCATAGATGGAACCCAGGGGTCCTTTGTGACAGGGGTGGCATTTCAACAGATTGTAAGGCTAAGTAGTGTTTCAGTTGTAAGAAACAGAGAGATCCGGGAAGGCAGTCACAGCTTTCACCCTTTTTTCCCCGCCAACTTTATAGAACTGTTGACAAGCAGGAGATAAAGCAGGATTTCCTCTAGAGCTAAACAATAGTGTGGATAAATAAATAATACATCGGACCCGATTTACACTTAAGAAGCTCTGGCTTCTTAAGTGTGGAATATACCGAAATGACCTAGGACGCATGCGCAGTTAAGTACGTAGATGGACTCTGTGCAGTCTGCTGCCTCAGGAGTGTTTAGGTAGAAGTGGGAGGGGGGAGGCATTCTCCATGCATAGTTTCCTTCTTAAGAAGGAAACTACGCACGGTTAGTTAAGGTAGCTTAAAGTGCCATAAGGTACCTAAAAACAAGGGTGGGCAGAACCACATCTCACTCACTGAAGTGTGAATCAGGTCCATTGTTTTACCCAGAGATCAACTTTCAACATCCGAGCAGTTTATAAGAAAACTTCCAACAGATCGCTTGGCTGCACACCCTTCAAGTTATATCTAACTCACGTTATTTTTTTATTTTTTAAGGTTAGGATAAAATAAGAACATTCAAAAGGTTTAATGCACCCACATACTGATATTGTAAAAATTGTAAAAGGCCACCACCATTTTAGCATTTAAGCCAGGTGATTACTTGGAACATAAGGTCTGACTGACTAGGTGCATGAATGTGGACTGATTTTACTGTAATAGAGCAATTTTATACATTGATAACATAATGTATACAAGGTAGTTTTTTGTTTGTTTTTTTAATTAACAAAAGAGTACTGGTCTTTCCACTATTTAAGCATGATATGAAGGGGAGAGACAAAAATGTATTCCAGTTGCTGTAATGTTGGCTATAAAGTCTGACATTTTACAGACCAATCCAATACATGTATTCTTAATACTTCACAACACTCTTGGACATGCTCAAGGTTTTAAAAGTGGTTTAAAGATCAAACAGTGTGACAACTGAGAGTTCCCAGTGACTCTCCAGAATATGGAACACTGCCCTCTTAGCATTCACACTCTTGGCGAGTCTGACCGTCACTGATCCAATCATTATCAGCCACATAAATACATTCAGCAACTTTCCAACAAAATGAAGATCTGATTTAATCATGTTAACAAAATTTATTTACACTACACTACAAGGTGAATTTAGATTAATATACACATTTTTTCTATTACTTATAACAGGTACATAAATACATAAAATGCAAATATTAGAACATTCTGAATACTATCACCAACAAAGAATCAAATGATGAATTTATTTCAAACCTTGCCCTCAAAATAAATAATCCCTGGAGAAATCCAGGTTTAAGCCATCAAAATAACTACATAAGGACAGACCAATATAAGGACAGTTTTAAAATGTTTTCAGTAAAGATATTCTATTGAGTTGGTCCAATTTAAGAACTCAATCTCCTTGGAATACTGCATAGTTCGTGTAAAGCCAATTCAAAGCAGAACATTCCCACAACTATGAAAATGGAGGTTGACAGTTGGTCCACAATATCCGACATGAAATGATCCAACTCTGTTATATATGGGATGTCATAGCAGTAATAATAGCACAGTTGATTCCAATCATTTTTATCAAGACAAAAATTTGTATTTATTTTCCCATTAGGAAAATATAGAAATTTAACAGTTCTGTTTAAATTCTGTACGTTGACAACTTATTCATTTATAAAGTTTTAGAATGTAATAGCTTTAGTAATGAAACAGGTAAGAGTATTAACCAGTCTAGTAAAGATTGTAAAGCTTTTCCTGAATTTCATATTCCGAAGTCTTAGCCATGGATCACTATTAGCAGCCAACAGGCGATGGAGCAAAGAAATACATGGCAAGTAGTATGAAGTAAACAAAGATTAGAACAGTTCCTGCAGAGAGAAAAATAATTACTGTAACATTAGTTAGAGCTTTAGACAAATTCTTAAAGATGGATTTACTAAAACCACCCAAAAAATCAAATGCTAGTTATTTTTGTATGTACTAGATAAGCATTAACTAGGCAAAGGCATCACCTTTTTTGTAGCGTATAAATACCTAAACAATCGTGATGGATTAGTTGGAAATTGCCACCATTTAAGGCTATGTGATTATGACACCCTGTTAACATCTTTCAAATACAGAAATATCTTAAAATAAAGGGCATCCCTTTAGTCGCTTAATATTTCCTATGCTTTTCAACAGCCAGTTCATGTAGAAATATTAAATGCTGGAAACAAACAATACAGGATTAGGTGGGCAAGGGGGCATGCAGGGAAAGTACCAAATCATGAAAACAAATAAAACCTCACCTTGAAAATAGTCACACTTCCCATCCATGAAGATATAATTCATAAGGATCACACTAAACATACTGGCCCATAAGTGCAAGTCACTGAATATCAAAGTAAATCCTGTTGGCTGCAAGTAGGTAAAAAAATGAGGTTCACAAATAAAATTAATAATTAATGGTTTTACTTGTTTCTAAAGCAATGACATTAATTAAATTGTATTCAATTGGTAAACAGAAAAATACACACAATCAATTTTAAGCATCTCCTACTTTCTCAATAAAGTCTTCTGAAATTAATATAATACAAAAGAGGGGCATTCATTTCCTTGAAATATTTAATGCCATCAATAACGAGCAGAAAATATTTGCTGCCATTTAATACTCCCTAGAAACACTTACAGGTGGCATTAGCACAAGAAACATCCATAGCATTCTGGAATAAAACTGGATCATACAAAACTTTCTGCATATAAAAAACAACTGTATACAGCTAGAGCCTAAGGAATATTCTCGCTCAACAGAATATCTTTTAATTCTGCCATACTAATTTAGTAACGTCTGGAGTTGTACCAAAGTCTGTACCACTATGAGGTCATTATTTTGCTTTCAATATTTTTGGCACCTAGAACCATTTCATCATATGTCAAGTGCAGTTTGCAAGCTTGTCTTTGGTAAGTCTGTTTGTAATCCCAGATCTGACTTATTTACTGTAAAAACAGTCTGGTATGTTGCTTCCCTCCCCAACTGATTTTTTTTGTACATGGCCAGCTCACCATTATATTTATTGATATATAGTTTTCTACGGGTAAGAGCTAATGTTCAGACTTACCTTTGTTTTTAATATCACGAATCCCACAAACTATTTTGTACAGGGATTTTTTTCTCATTAATTGCTTTGTTATTGCTCGAAGATTTATCTCCACTTATAAAAGTACAAGGATACAGATCTGCATGGTTGTTATGGTTGCAACCACTGAGAAAATGTTCTTATTCTTACACTCTTAGTAGAGATTTTACAATAGAATAGAAAAAAGCTATTATTTGTCTAAGGCACCACATGACTTTAGAATTGACCAGCCCCATGCCATCGAGATGCAGAATAGTGATTATGTAACGCCAAGGTCTACCATGTGGCAAGTACTGGCAGAGACTGCCATTACCTTTTTCTTTTTTTCTTCTTTTAAGTAAAGATGTGCTCTGCCACCATAATATGAATCGGGTGTTTTAAGAAGTGAGGGGAGCCCTTGTGCAGGATTTGTACATGGCCCCCTCCCTCCTACCATGAGACAGGACTGTCCCAATTTGTGGACCTCAAAGGTGCGGGGCCTAACTGAGCTTTAAGTCCCACCCCCTTTTCGGCCTCTGCATCGGACAGTCCCACCGCAGGGGAAGAAGGGCTCATTTGGCATCTATTTCTTCCCTCTGGAAGATCTTAGAGGGAAGTAATAGATGCCGAATGGCCCCCCTTCCAACCCTGGGTGCAGGATGAATGCCACAGGGCCCCCTGTTCTGAGGGGCCCGTGTGCACTGCACACCCTGCACCCATTATAGATACGCCTATGATATGAAGGTATTGTGAAGACTAAAATAGCACAAAGTCCCCTTTTCAGATAATGTCCAAAATGATTTACAAACAATGAGGTTCCTTCAGTTTAGTACTGCACAAATACATCTGAATGGTCTTAGCAGGAATTTCCTTGAAGGAAAGCCATTTTTAAACACTTTGATAATCAATCTGGTTTCATGTTTCTAATTTGCTTAACGAGAGATAGTACGTTAATAAATGAACCATTAATGCTTGAGAGTGGTTTAAAAGAAGTACACACATTGGGCTGGATCCAAACTTAAGGAGCTTGAAATAGAGAGTAAGGATACACCTGGGCAAAACCATGTTGATTTCAAGGGGAGTAAAGTTAATTGTATTCTTTGCATGCAGGGATATATCTTTGAATTTTTTACTGCACACAGATACTGACCAGATTTACTATCACACTGTTATTTAGATTTGGGATGGGAAACATCACCTCAACTCTAATACTGTTTGCAACAGATGAAATATGACTCCCCTGCAATCAACATGGTTAAGCCCAGGAGTAACTTTTTTCTGTTAATTTCAAGCTCCTTCTTAAGTCAGGATCTAGCCCATTAAGAGGAAACCATGAATGTACTACCATAAGCAATAATAAAGAATAGTTACTTACATAGAACACTGAGAACAGAACCAGTATAGGGATCTGTAACATGCACACCTGTACTGCAATGCAGCTCCCAATCTCTATGCTGAAATATGAAAACAAATGAAATTATACATATATGAAACTATTTCAATTCAAATTCAGTGTCACACAGCTGAGTGGAACAAAAAGAATTGTATTCACCATAAATAAGTCAAAGGAACGCAGTATGGTTAGAATAAGAGTGCAATGGTTTATACCATGGGTGGCCAAGCTCGGGCCTCGTGAGCTACCAACGGTCCATGTCTTCCAGGTCTCCTTGTTGGAGCAGAGGTGTGTTCATTACTAACTGACACATTCAAAAAAATCTACAGTTGGTAGTGATTATCTCACCTCTGACTATCTGAGGAGACCTGGAAAACATGAACCGTTGGTAGCTCACGAGGCCCGAGCTTGCCCACAACTGGTTTATACAATCAAAATGCATGTTTAAAAGAAAACCAGTTGTTATTTAGAAAAGTTTTGCGGACTACCCAATATCTACGATTTACTTCACATTCCAAAACCATCAGTATTAAATATGGGTTTTTTCACCTTTTACAGCTATAACCACATTTATCATCCTAAAAGTCCTTTCATTAGATTTTGAAACTAGGCTGCTGGACAACCATTTGTTGACCCACAAGATCTGTAGTGAGGTCACAATCTCACACATTTCTTTCTCATGCAGTAATCCCAGGTTCTGAGTAAAACATTTCTTCCCTGATAGTATTTACAAAAGACTCCCGATTGTTGCATTAATAGATGGAAGCTTTCAGTGGCAAGACCCTTTAAATATCTGCAGTGGAGAAATTTAGTTTTCACCATCAGTATACTTCACACATTAAGGCTCCAGACGCTCCTGGTTCAGATGAACGCTTTATAAAAAAAAACAAAAAACATCCCACAAAATAAATAAAAAAAGATATGTAGTTAGAATTATGTCAATCAATAAATAACAGATTAGTCACCTTTTAATATGGTTTCCTTGACTTCATCATGTCAACCTATTTCCGGGTATTCTATCCCTCCCTGGAGCCAGCCAGGAACAAAGAAGACACCGGAGTATAAGAGACCACACCTTCCTGAGCCCAGTGTCTTCCAACTTCAAAAGCTAAAATAAAGCACAATTAATGCATACACACAACGCAATGCAGAGAAGGGAAGTAAATGCTGACATGATGAAGTCAAGGAAACCATATTAACAGGTGACTAATCTGTTATTTCCTCCTCCTTCATCATGTCAGCCTACTTCCGGGTCATACCAAATTAGAAGACCTAAGAGGGTGGGAATAAGTATAACAAAAAGATAAATAATAATCACTCTAGGCGTGGTTTAGACTACTACACTTAGCACCCGCCTCCGCAGAGGATAAAATGTCCACTCTAATGTTTGCAGAATGTTTTTATAGACGTCCATCCAGCCGCTTTGCATATCTCAGATACAGAGGCTGCTTCCTTTTCAGCCCAGGAAGTAGACTTAGCTCTGGTTGAATGGGCTTTAAGACCTTCCGGTGGAGGTTGACCTTGAATTTCATATGCTTTAATAATGCAGGATCTTATCCACCTTGCTATTGTGCTCTTTGAGGCCACACAACCCTTTCTAACTCCTTCTGAAAGAACAAAGAGTTGATCTGTTTTCCTAACGTTTTGAGTCCTTTGGATGTAGACCGATAAGGCCCTCACCAGATCTAGCTTATGAAATTTTTCTTCTGTGTCATTCTTTGGATTGGGACAAAGGTAAGGCAGGCAAATTTCTTGTTTTAAATGAAGTTTTGAAACAACCTTTGGTAAAAAGTTAGGATTGGTTCTTAATACTACTTGGCTAGGCAGAAAGTTTCATATATGGTTCTTTAACCCACAGGGCCTGTAGCTCCGATATCCGTCTAGCAGATGTAATTGCTACAAGAAATGATACTTTCCAGTTTAAGAGCGTAGGGCTGATATCAGACGGAGGTTCAAAAGGGGAACCCGTTAAGGTGTCCAGCACTAAGCTCAGGTCCCAGGGGGCCAGGGGTTTCCGAATTTGGGGTCTAACTTTCTTTGCAGCTAGCTTGTAGGAATCTAATGACAAATTTATTATTCGCCAAGTTCATCCAATATGGCGCTTAAAGCTGAGATTTGCACCTTTAATGACCCTACAGCCAATCCGTTATCTAAACCTGCCTGTAAGAACTCAAGGATTGTCGGTATGTCGGCTGTAGCAGCCCCTACCTTTTTACTCCAGAAGGAGAATGTTTTCGAGTCTCTGGAGTACGTCTTACACATCGATTGCTTTCTGGCTTTAAGTAAGGTTTGAACCACCTTGCTAGAGAATCCTTGTTTTACCAAGTTCTTTTCCTAAATAGCCAGGCCGTCAGCTTTAGGGATGCTGGATTTGGATGTATCAACTGCTCTTGAGACAAAAGGTTTGGTACATTGGGCAATATCCACGGCTCGTCCACTGACATCTGCATAAGAGTGGGGAACCATGGCCTCCTCGGCCAAAAAGGAATGACTGCCATGACAACCGTTTGTTCCTCTATCTTCCTGAGGACCCTTGGGATCACAGCTACTGGAGGCAATACATATACCTTCTTGTATTGCCATGGAACCGCCAGGGCGTCTGTTGCCAGCACCTGAGACTCTGTACCTTAAGTAGGCTGGTACCTGCCTGTTGTGGATGGAAGCCATCAGATCTATTTGTGGTCTTCCCCACCTTTCCACTATCTGTTCGAATACTGCTCTGTTTAATTGCCTTGATGGATTGTGTGCTGGCTTAGGAAGTCTGCTGCCATATTGGAGCTTCCTGCAATGTAAACTGCTAATATGTTGTACAGATGTTTCTCTGCCCACTTCATAATCTCTTGTCTCTGCTGCCAAGGATACACTCCTGGTTCCTCCTTGCCTGTTTAGGTGGGCTACCACCGCAGTATTGTCCGTTTGAATAAGTACTAGCAGACCTTCTATTTGTAATTGAAACTTCTTAAGAGCTTCTGTCACTGCCATTAGCTCCTTGAGATGGAGTGCGCCTGTATTTTTGATTTGGGCCATCCTTGGATATGCTTGTGACCGCACACTGCTCCCCAGCCAGACCCACTGGCATCTGTTGTGATCACTATCAGTTGTACTGGTTCGAATGAATTTCCTAGGTGAAGTCTTTTCTTGTTTGTCCACCAGTTTAAGGATCTTTTTGCTTTTGGAGACAGTGTTATTTTCTGAGACGAATTTTTGTTTTTTTTGTCCCACTGCATCAAAAAACTTGCCTGTAGAGGTCTCATATGGGCTCTTGACCATGGTAGAGTCTCCAGGGCTGCCGCCATAAGCCCCAACACCCGTAGGCAATCTTCTTCTGACACGTAACGTTTGAGTTGAATTTTTTGTACTTGAGCAATTAGCTTGATGATTCTGTCCTGAGAGAAACTTATCGTTATTTTTTCTGTATTTATTACAACTCCCAAGTATTTTATAATTGTGGTTGGCTGCAGATGGCTTTTGGCTAGGTTGACTACCCAACCGTGTTCCTCCAGCGTGCTTATAACCACCTTTGTGACTTGCGAGATCCCTGTTCTGAACTCGCCGTGATTAGTAGGTCATCTAGATATGACCATACTGGTATCTTCTGCAGCCTAATCTTCTCTATTATAGTTAAGATCTTTGAAAATGTTCTTGGGGAGGTAGCCAGTCCGAATGGGAGTGCTCTGAATTGAAAATGTTCTCTGAATATGCTGAACCTTAAATATTTTTGGTGGGTTACACAAATTGGTACGTGCAGGTAGGCGTCTTTTAGGTCTATGGATGTTAAAAACATCCCTTGATGTAGATTTAATATGACAGACTTTACGGATTCCATCTTGAAAGGTTTCACGTGGATGTATTTGTTTAAGTTCCTGAGATCCAGGATTGTTCAAAATCCTCCTGATGTCTCGGTTACAATAAAAAAAAAAATCGAGTAAAATCCTCTGAATTTCCCCTTCTCTGGAACTTTCACAACTACTTTTTGTTGGCGCATTAACTGGAGACTTTCTTTCAATGCTTTCCGTTCTTCCGGGTTCTGTGGAACTGGGGAATCCGTAAATAGATGACCTGGGTGTTCTAGAAATTCTATGTTGTAACCAGACTTTATTATGTCTAATACCCATTTTTCTGTGATCGATTGCTCCCAGGTCGGGTAAAATTTTGAAAGCCTCCCCCCTACCTGCATATTCGGACTGGCTATCAGCATTTCATTGAGACATCTGCTTGAGTGTAGACCTGATGTCTCGCCCCCTTTGGCCACGAAAACTGGTTCTTGAAGAGAAGTATTGATCTCTTCTGAAACCTCTTCCTGGTCTGTATTGCTTAGCCTCTTTGTAATCTGATGTAAAGGTCTTTCTAATAATTTTTCCTGGGTTTTTCTTGAGGCTGCCATGTCGATTTTCCTCCTGATAGTTTAGATATGATGTCATCCAATCTTTGTCCAAAAAAAAAAAAATCACCTTGAAACGGCAGGGTCAATAACTTATTTTTTGAATGTGCGTCTGCAATCCAGGGTTTGAGCCACAAAGCCTCTCGCTACTGTCGCTGTTGCACTTGATTTCACTGCCGTTCTTATAGAATCCATGGAGGATTCACACAATCCACAGCCAACTGTACATTATGAAGTTCCCTCTTTATGACATCTATAATATTTTCGAGCGAGTTGCACCAGCTTTTGGTCATCCTTGCAGTAATTGCCGTAGCTGCTGCTGCCTTTATCAACGCCCCAGACACTGCATGCTGTTTTTTGAGACCAATTTCTATTTTCTTATCCATGGTATCTTTGAATGCAGATACGTCGTCCAGCGGTATCGTGGTTTTCCTAGCTATTCTAGATATAGCCGCGTCCACCGTAGGGGGGGTCTTTCTACTTTTTTAGTTCTTCTTTAGGAAAAGGATACATCTTGTTAAAGCGTCCTGAAGAGGACCATCTTCTATCTGGCTGTTTCCATTCGTCTGAAACTACATCCAGTAATGGCTGAGATAAGGGAAAGAATCTCTTTTTTTTGCTTCCATGAACAGAAGATCTTGTAGCTTGGTATCTTTTTGCCTTCCTCTATTTTTAATGATTTATAAATTAATTTCAATAGGTCATCCACCAGATCAGTGTTAAATGTTTCCTCTTTCTTACTTTTAGATGTTGCCTCATCCGAAACATCAGATACAGCTGAAGCAGCGGTATCCTGTTCATGTTCTGATTCGTCAGAAACATCACTTGCAATAGGTCTTGCTCTTTTTAAAGAAAATTTTCTAAGATCCTCCTTCGTAACGAATGTTTCTGATAAAGATGCTTTTACAAGATTGACCAATTCTATCATTTGTGATGATTGATGTTGCTGTCTGGTGTCACATGCAGAGAAGGTTAACCCCTTAGCTCCCGCAGACAACTGTGCGTCGCATAAGCCACACATTATTACCTGTTAATGTGGTTTCCTTTACTCCTCCGAGGCAGCACACCAAGGGTTAACCTCCCCTGTTCGGAGTCCGCAGGAAAGAAAGAAAGACCCGCCAGGTATAAGAAGCCACTCCCCATCTCCTCTGTGTCTCGAACTTCCTCCAGCTCAAATAAAACACAGTTAACACAACAAACAACTAGAATCGAAAATAGTTCTAGTGAGCCACATATACTAATAGTTTAGCATAACAAAAAGAGCCAAGCGTACCTGTAGCTTTGGGCTTTTGTATGTTGAGAAAATGTTCACTCAGGTAATAATCCTTATGTGAATTAAACAGTAAAGTCTTCAGCTTGAAATAGCTAATAACAATGTATAAATCATTATCCATGCACATAAATCTTCCACATAAGCAAGCTAAACGTAGACTAAGTACCTTGAGAAGATTTCTTCCTGTATTAGGTCTGGTAAGCAGATAAGTAACTTCAGGTTCCTTCTGCTTGTAGAGACAAGGATCCACGCGCAGTGCCCTCCTTTAAACTGTTGCAGTGCTGTGACGTCACTGAGCCGCTTTCACAATGATTAACACAGCTACAACAAAATGGCGGCACCCATAATTGAGTGACCTCCTTTACCCACCCTCGATAGAATAGGGGCGGGCACTAGGAGCTTGTGCGCCCATAGTCGTACATGAGGCTGGTCTTCCACTGCCTAACTGCCGAAGCACCGGCGGGGGAGACAGACATAAGCCGCTGACATCGGGGACTCAGACAGGTAACTACACTAACTACCACTCTCCCTCTCTGGCTCCGACAGGAATAAAAAAAAAAGACACTGGGCTCAGGAAGGGGTGGTCTCTTATACTCCGGTGTCTTCTTTGTTCCTGTCTGGCTCCAGGGAGGGATAGAATACCCGGAAGTAGGCTGACTTGATGAAGCAGGAGGAAATACAAAGTTTTTTGGAGTATTGGATTGAGGGCCACTAACTAATACTGATCTTCTATTCCCACCTGCTCTCCTTTATATACAGGTTTAGCACCTACCCTGTAAGGTTCATCAATAGGTTTATTGTGTGGGGTTTGTATGTTCTCCCAGTGTCTTGGTGTGTTTACTCCAGGTGCTCCAGCTTTCTCCCACACTTCAAATACATGCTAGTAGGTTAACTGGGTGCTGACAAAGATGAACCTAGTCTGCGCCTGTGTGTGTTATGGAATTTAGACTGTAATCTCTAATGGGACAGTGATTAACGTGAATGATTGCCCAATGATTGTTATGGCTTCTTTGAGGTTGTGTGGCCTAGCATTGTTTATGAACACTTATATTTGCTTCTAGACATTTACAGATCATAATAGCAACACTAAAGGCCCCATACATTACAGTTTGTTTTTTTTTGTTGTTTTTTTAAACAAATATTGTTAACACCCAACACACCTAATAAACAAGTGTGGAACAATATTGTGCAAGTGTGTACGCTGCAGCAATCATGCCTTACCAATCAAGTCATTATATAATAAAGGCTCAGGGGTTGATTCTGAGCTGCACTAACACCATTTTTAGGTGCAAGTGTAGACCTGAGCAATACCATGTTGAATTGCAAGGGGGGACAATTTTAAATTGTGAAACCAGAATTAGAATTAAGAGGTGACGGCTCTTAGCTCAAATCTATTTTATAGAATAAACCTAAAGCTAAGCAGTATTTGAGTTATATGTGTAAAAGTAAAGTATTTTCCCTGCCTGTAAAAGATTTAAAATGAATTAGCTGAGCTATACACTTGCACCTGTTTTGCCTTTACTCCAAATCAGCCCCTTAACCTAAAATCATGTGTAGTGTGTATAAAGGCTGATTGGTAATGAAAACCTTCTATGTTGTTGTTCATCGTTTAAAAATCTGTAGTGTGTATGGGTCATTAGACAGAGCATAGCAGAAATGTTTAAAACGATGCTATGTTTGTTGAAAAAGTGACATCCAATGACAGTGCCCCATCAAAAGTGTTCATTATTCTGCTGATTATGTTTCACTATAGATTAAACATGGCTGCATGCACCAATTAGCAAAGGTTGACTGATATATTTGAACATTAATTAGTAGAGGTACCTACATACTCTGCTATACAGTAAAGGTTGCCTTCTAAAGAGTTGCCACAGAGGATTTTGTTACTCAGAGTAAAATCTATTTCTTAGTCCATTGGTCCATAAGTCTTCCTGGAATCAGGGAACTTTTATAACTTTAAAGTGTTAACTGGAGTCTCTTTCATGGCCATGGCACCGCAAGTTCCTGCCTAATTCAGGTTGGCCACTGCTGTTGCACTGGCCGACTGGATCATTTGAGGTTTGCTAACCAGAATCTTCTAAGTCTTCTCAGACTTTCTTGGCACATGGAGGGGGAGAAGGGTACCTAACCATGGGGACTGCTGCTTTTTGCGGTTGTCAGAGCTCGCCTGCTGCTAACAGTCTCCTGCATAGTCTCCCTGAGCAATGCAATATGAAAGGATGTAAAATAATAATAAAAAAAAAAAAAAGATAAGGCTAGAGCCTAATGAAACATGCTCTAACTCCAAAGGGCACCAGAAAAAGCTTGATAACTTCCAAGTGGTAGGGCATGATAGGGGTGGACTACACAATGAACACTTAAAATTCTAAAAGTGCCCTGACTACAGTACCACCTACTATACCAAAATAGGATGACAAGGAAATACACAGTTCCAACATGTTAAACCCACAAGAAACATCTACAAGCACACTAACCTCAGGCTTAGGTTGTTCAGAAGAGCAAACTGGATCCCATTAACAATCTCTGGTAGCTCTGGGATCATTGCTAGGACAGTCACCCCTATAAAGTACTGAAGCAAACAAAAACGATATATAAGAAATTTTTAGTACATACTAGCAAATGCATCAGAAGAAAATTAATTACCTGACCTATAAATATACAGAGTGGTGCCCACCCTTCATACAAAACTGCTTGATTGGCACCTGGGACAGGGCTAAAAATTTTCCCCAGCTGCTATGACTGCATGTTATATACAGAGAGAATCCTCCCCCGCCTCCCAGGTACCAGTCAAGTAGTAGTAGACTTTCAGCATGCTGATTAATGAAGAATTCTAGTCATGAATGTTCTCATCACATTAATTAGTAGATGGTTGGAATCATCCACCGATCACAATACAGGAAATAAAAAGCATCCAATAGGAGTTGCAGAATAGGGAAGGCAAAATCTTTGTTCTGACTGAGTGAAGAGAATGATTCTAATTGATTACATTTTGAAGGTGATGAAATATCTAATCTTTAATATATGATCTGTGGTTTAATGAGACACTGTAGTGTCGGATCTTGGGTCTACTGTTATAAAAGAAAGTAGGAGTCTGATCTGTAGTATCATTTAATGGAGGTGGAAGTGATATGATCTGCGTGCTGATTTAAGGAGGTGAAAGGGTTCTAATTTTTAATAAATGGATCTGGAGGAAAGGTCACAAGCCTATTCATGCCTCGGAGTTTATCTTAACCTAATTTTTTTATGAGATTTATATATTTTTTGTTGTAACCATTTTAGGGTTTAAATTTTATTATGTATGAATTAATCTGGTTCATCATTGTGTAGCTTATATTTAAATCCATATTAATGAACAAAACATGTTCTATAATCTATGGGAGCTGAATCAATTGACCGCGTTATTTTGGTTGCAATGCAAATTCTGCCATTTTATATAGAGGATTTTTATGCACACCTCATAGAGGTGTGTGGCTTAGCTATCGATGGAAGAATTGAAGTATGTCTGCAGTGCCGCATCGAGCCTTACCAACTTTTCATGTCTATTACTGATGTTTAGAGGGTTTTTGACCTGGAGCCCCCCGTCGGTACTGTGAGTATTAACTGCACCACATGAGTAGGAATACACAGCGCATCCTTTCCTTCATGGTATGGAATGTTAGGGGCTTTAACAATAGAATTAAACGCTCTTTGGTCCTTAATTATATTACAAAGAAAACTCCAGATGTGGTGTGCCTATTTGAGACCCACTTGGTGGGGTGGAAGGTTTTAGCTCTGAGGCGTCATTGGGTGGGCTGGACATATCATTCAACCTTCTCCACCCATTCTCGTGGGGTCTCCATTTTGGTGCGAAAAAATTAAAATTTTAAAGTGGAGGATGTGCACATACTCTGTGGGTAGATACGTCTACATTAAAGCTATCTTTGATATGTCCTCGCTATTACTGTTGGCCCTCTACATCCCCCCCATACTCTAGCTCTTTGATGAAAACTGTAGCATCCTATATGGCGAAATTCCCAGAAACACCTGCACTTTCGCTTGGAGACTTTAACACTGTTATAAACCCTAGCATGGATAGATGGAGAGAGGCAAATGCTTCCTGGTGTCAAACTAGTTCTCCCTTTTCTAGCCTGGTGGGTGGGTTGGGTCTGATAGACTTATTGCCCATACGTAACCCTGACCACCAACTGTTCTCGTGCCACTCTGCATCGCATCACTCCCTTTCTAGAATAGATCTAGCCCAACTCACAACTAGTCTGTTGCCTTGGTGAATGATGTGGAGTACCTTCCCAGAGGAATTTCTGACCACTCACCACTAATTCTTACACTTAATGTGTCACATAAAGCAGGTATTAGATTTTGGAAATTGAACTCCTTCTGGTTATCAATGAAGGGTCCGGAAACGGACGTCACTTCACTTTGGCAAGGGTACTTTACCAACAATCCTAGTATCTATAACATCACTTTGAATGCCTTTAAGGCATATATGCGTGGTACTTTCATTAAAAAAAGTGGCAATGATTAAAAAAGGTAATAGACAGGTGGAGAGGGACCTGGAACAACACTGTCAAGATCTGGAAGTGGCTTATCTTTCCGCTCACTCACTCTCAGGCCGTATTAATCTGTTAAAGGCTCAAACCGATTGGACACAGTTTTTGCTTGACAAAGCAAAGCGTAAGCTCCTATTTTCAAAACACAGTCAATACCTTAATGCTGAATCTTGCGGTAGTTATTTAGCTAGATTGGCCAGAGATGAGCATTCTGCAAAGACTGTAGCGGCTATCACAGACCATACCAACACAGTATGCTATGATAGAGAGGGGATTGCAGAGGTCTTTTTTTCCTATTTTAGTGACCTTTATCAATCTAAGGTTAGCTATATCCCTACACAACTGGTCACTTAAATAGACAGGTTAGATCTTCCCCAACTGGAACAGGCAGATCAGATCTATTTAAATGCCCCACTTAGTGAGTCGGAAATAGAGGCGGTCCCTCACCATAAGGCACAGGGTAATGATGGTATTCCAGGAGAGGTCTACAAACAATATCAGGAATTCTTTACCCCCAGACTGCTGGAAATGTTTAATTTGGCCCAGCAGGCAGGACAGCTCCATGTTCGAGGCACTTATTATTCTTATTGTTAAACCTGACAAGGACCCACTCTCCCCAGTCTTATCAATCAATATCATTGGTCACTACTGATGTTGAAATCCTAGCAAATGTCTTGGCCAATAGACTTAATGCTGTCATTGCCATTATTCATTCTAATCAAACGGGCTTTATGCCATGCCTTACCACAACAACCAATCTTAGACGCATGTTTACGAGTCTGCAAATGGCAGCGGAAGGGGAAGAGAAAGCAGTGGTGGCATCTATGGATGCCACCAAGGCTTTTGATTCTGTGGAGTGGCCCTACCTGTGGGAGGTTCTTTGCCGTTTTAATCTGGGAGATAAATTTATTAGATGGATACAAATACTATATGCAGCCCGAGGGCACGTGTTTGTGTTAACGACCACATTAGTGCACCCTTTGCATTGTGCCTTGGCACAAGGCGGGGTGCCCTCTCTCACCCGCTTTATTTGCTTTGGCGATTGAGCCACTAGCATGCCTGGTTAGGGAGACTGAGAATATTAGGGGTCTCCCCACTGGTGGGGCTCCTGATAAAATTGCTCTTTGGTCAAACTCCTATCGGTAGTAGAGGAATTTGGGTGCTTTGCTGGGCTACATATCAACTGGAGCAAGTCTAGTCTGTTTCCATTGAAGGGATTGATCCCGGACGAACCAGATCGCTCCTTCCTGTTAATATGGGCAACAAAATTTAAATACTTCGGTATATGGATTACAGCCACTCCCTCAGAATACATCAGCCTTATTATTACTCCAATAACCACCTACCTTAAAAGCAAAACCAAAATCTGTCAAAAACTGCCTTTGACTATGACAGGTAGGATGAATTTAACGAAGATGATTCTACTTCCTAAATATTTATACCCGCTTCAACACTCTCCATTGTACATCCCTGACAGAGTGTTTCAAACTATCAATGGCCACATTTCCTCATTGGTATGGGCTCTGGGAAGAGCAAGAGTCCGGTTAAAAATACAAAAATGTAGTAAGGAGAAGGCGGGTTTTGCACTTCCGAATCTTCGTTTGTATTACATGGCAGCACAGCCAGCACAACTTATTGGTTGGTTGGGGAACACTGCTGACCTTATGACTATATGGTTTCTCCAGAGGTGGGGTGGTCGGGGCTGGTCTGCAAAACAAAACTTACTGGCATGCAAGTTGAGGAATGGGGCCCCACTGATATTGCAGGCAAGATTGGTCCAGAAGCTGACTCACAGATTTCTAAGGGGGGTGGGCGTGGATCCTGATACCCCGATATGGGACAATCCTTAATTAGAACATTTGGGGGGGGGGGGGGGGGGGGCGACCCGTG
>WWET01000587.1:514295-539909 GCA_011038615.1 Limnodynastes dumerilii
CACATGTAATAGCAAGATATAAATATTCACTCAAGGTAAAAGCAGCATACTTACTTAACCTCACTATAGAACATTGTGTTGTTTTGTCCCATCTATAATCAAAAATATCGAATGTTACTTAGAGTATGTTCCAAAAATTGTGCTATACTTTACACAAACTTTATAAGAAAATGTAGGTCAGAAAATAGGTGACCACATCCGATAATATTAGGTCATTATTAATACAAGTTACCCTACAGCATAAATGAATTTACACAGAAAAATTTCTGCCATTCACATTAATAGTTTTGGATTTATGATAATTGGTATATACCAAATTCATAAATACATAAAACTGGTAAGAATATGTGTGCAAAATATGAGGTGTCAGATTAAATGGTACCTTCTACATACATTTAAGTTTTAGTTATTAGTTATATCACAGAACAGTCAGTGCTGGAAGTGAGGTGGTGCACAGCAGTATGCCGTACCATTACTACCAATATAATTGCAAATTATAAATCTCAATTCACTTTCATTATTTCTGTGTATCCAAGCTACCACTACTAAATTCCATACCTCCACCAGTATAGACCAGCGTAGACAAGAAAATAAGTAAAAAGTAGATTATACTGTATACGGATAATGTTCTCAATTGCATATATAAAAGAAAAGTATGCAATATAAGGCACATGGCACTGTGTGACATTGTGATAAGCTCACACATGCATCAGCAAGACATCAGATATGCTTAAATTCTGACTAAATTACTCAACCCAATTCTCCATCTCACGAGCAAACTGTTTGCACAATCCTAATTGAGATGCACCCAATCTTTATTTATGTATTAACAGGTATTTATGTATTAACAGGAGCAAAAGATTGTGTGAGCATACACACTTATCAAATGTCAGACAAACTGGTAAGTCAGAGCTTGGATTGGACAGGTCTCTACCCCGCTTAAGCATACAAGAGAGCCTCCTAGCCACTGTATTACAAATAGCCACCTCCACCAATGAAGCACATAATATAGTCACAGACACGTTGTAGATTCTAGTTTTCTTTTATTCATATGCTAGAGATTTCCTGGACTTCTGATTGTACGATAGTTTCCAACACCAACAAAACGCTAGGGATAAAGAACCACTTACCAACTCAGTGTGGCAGTTCTGGCAGATGTACCTGTCTGATGCATTGTGGCCAAGGTTCACACACTCACCACAGATCATTTTCCCGTAAACTTTGGAGAAGAGTGTGGGGGCAAATACACCTAGAATATCACAAAATGTGTGCTTTCAGAAGAGACTTGCAAATGTCTAAAATAGAGTATTCTAATAAGCTCAAACAACACTGACAAACATTAAAGATACAGTAGTCTGTACTGAAGAACTCAATTCTACAGAGCAGCTTCGAGATACAACACACATTGCAGCATGACATTCGGACCATAGTCAGGATTTGTCCACTTTCAGGCTAGTCACTGCAGGTTTTACAGTCATTTAAAAAAAATTCTATCAATAATAGTACCAAAACATTTGATAATTCATAGTTAACTACACTGCTAAAGGGGAATCCCCAAATCATATATATACCTATGGCTAGCAGACAGATATAATGCTGCGTTTACCATTTTCATACTGTGAAAAGTCTTAGAGAAATAAGACAGGCACTGGAAACTAGGAACCCAACAGACTCTCACCTCCCACAGAAATGAAGAGCAAAGCAGATCCCACGCCAGCCGATCGGCTATTAAACCTTTGTTCCTGGTGCTTTAATCCTCCGATGACCATACACAAACCCTACAAATAAATAAAGATATATTATTAGATAATTATAAATCAAATAACTCCAAGCCTTGTGTTTCTGTCACACACATAGGGCCAGAGTCACAGATGCAAAGGTTTTAAGTATAAATTGAAGCTCCCTTCCACACCACATCCCCCTTTTTACCCTAGGCCTTCCTTTATTTCCCATGCAGTTTCCTTCTTAAGAAGGAAAATACGCACAGAGATCCCTTCCCCATGCCCTCCCTGGCTCGTTTTAATCCCCTCCCCCCCCCCACCCACCATTCTTAGAAAAGTCCCCGGGCTGCCGTGGCACGCCTCTTCTTTCTTAAATAACTGTGTGGTCTTTACAAACCGCACGAAGAGAAACTAGGCTCTTAAATGCGTTGCTTGCATAGTCCGTGTGACTAAGCATGTGCCATAAAAAAATTCTTACATATACGCACCTAAGAAGCAGCAGCTTCTTAGGTGTGAATCTGTTCCTTAGTTCCTGTAGGATAAGGCTGGGTACACATTGGGAAGTTTCAGTAATGTGATTTCGCTGAAGCGTAAGTACTGAAAAGATCTCAAGCTGGATCATTCAAAATTCAAAATCCTATAATGCAATTTGCTAGAACGTTCATTTAATAAACAATCCGGTTTTCTCAGCAGGCTCCTCTGCCACTAGAGGCATACAAGAGCCAAGCCTACTGTAGAAAAGCAAAAGCCATCGTTCCATTGCTGATCACAAATATTAGAGCACCCAAAAATGAAACAAACGTTCATTTGCTGCTGTTTCAGACAATTTTGTAGCATGGTTTGGTTGGACAATGCTGAAATGGTCATTTGATTGTGTGATCTATGATTATCAGTAAAAGCCCCAGGTATGTACACTGCTTAACAGGGCTGGATAGTGTAGTTTCTTGTCTTCCATTTTTAGACAAAGGGGACAATCAAGCAAGCTAATAAACCCATAAATCACAGACTAGATCCAGACTAGAGATATTCCTTCTTATATTGATGGTTTTGGTTTGTGTGTCTGTCCTTTCATTGTGTGCATACATCAAGATGGCTATTAGAAGACCATTGGCGTGAGGGGAGTGGTTAGCACAATCTCCACGAGCTTCTTAGGTGTGAATCTGGTCCAGAGTGTTAATTATAGAGAACATTTTAGAATAAAAACATTTACTATATTCAGAGGTATTAGCAAAGAAAAACTCAGACATGATACCAAGGACTCTTTATGCACAGAACTCACAGGAACAAAGAGGACACACCCAAGCAAGGTGCCAGTCAGGGCAGACTTCACCACTTCCTCATAGCACTTGTTATTCTCCCATGCCCCCTTAATCAGTGCAGTGATGTAAAAGGTCAGTTCAATGATGGATCCAAAAGTGGCATTTACCACTGCACCCAATGCAAAGTTGCTTTGAGCCGAGACACTAGAAGGTGCCACAAGATGGCAGCAGAGGCCCAAGGGAGAAAAAAAGTAAACTTGTTATAGCAAACACATATAGAACAATGAAAAACACTGCAGTCAAACTTTGCTGAACTATAACAAAAAGGTGAGAAGACAATATGCAGCACTATAATTTATCATCATCATATAGAACATTAGTCATAAATATCAAGATTACATGTCTGCTATGCTAGTCACAGGTGAATAATTTGTATTGAATGCATATGCACTAAATTGTGTTTTATAGTTCGTGGAAAAGTTAAAGGAAACAGCAATTTTGAAATTACTGTGAGCCAGAGAAAAACGGACAGATAATAAACTTATTTCTGAACATACATATAAATTGAGTGGGTCTGGGCACTGACCCTGGAGCTGACAAACTTCCTCCATGGGTTAATCTACCTAAACCCCAATGAATGTATCAATAAGTATATCTAAAAGTGGGGGAAGGTCTAGCGCTGGGTATCTATTAAACAGTCCTAAAAATACCATAAAAATACTGTTGTCTTAAAATGGTGATAATAAATATAAAGACAAAGTGTGTTTTGTTTTTATTTTTTTCCACCCCTATTTTATGGATTTTGTTTAAACCTTTGAATCATCTATTTAATTTTATTTGTGTGTATTTGGTTTAATAAATTAGCATTTTAATTGGACATTCACACTGTTCATATTTCTGATTGGAGGTACATATTGGGGCAGAAGAATCCACTTGGGGGCCAGGATCTACTATTGTGGAAAGGAGCTATATCATTATCATCTTTTATTTGCAATTGGACATTTATGTGGACACTTTTGGACTCTTTGGAACTCTTTTGAAGCCTTTTTAAGTTTTTTATATTTAATCACTCCCCCCATCTCCATTATATTTGGTCCTTTTATTCCACTCTATATTTATTTATTCAGTATCCCACTATTTATTATCAAGTTTTTTCTATTTATCTATTTATTAATATATTTCATATATCTGGTCATTGGTGACTATTTATTTATGACTAGCTATCTTATTATGAATTGATATCTTGCTCCATGAAATTTGATAATCTGCTTATTTATTTATGAATTTATGTCTGGCATTCTTTTACTGTAACATATTATATTTATATATTTATTATCACCATTTTAAGACAACAGTATTTTTAGGACTGTTAATAGATACCCAGCGCTAGACCTTCCCCCACTTTTAGATATACTTATTAATAAACTTATTTCTGTTGGAGACAGGAGTACTATGTGCTGTCTCTAAGGCCTAGATTTACTGGGTGGAATTCAATTGAGCATGATGTGCCTCCTCTGGAAAAGCACATTGAACAGACTGACATTGCAGATTTTATCTCGCACCCTATAAAGGTCTGTATTAAAAGCTACGCGTTTCAGCTACTGTAATAGGCGAACTTTGCGCTTATTCCAGTCTTAGTGCTTCGCTGTTTCCCATAGCAACCAGATTCTAGCTCTCTTTTTCCTATTATGTACTGCAGAATGTCAGCTAGAATCGGATTGGATGCTATGGGCAACATCTCACATTTTCCTTTTCCGCAGTTTAGTATATCTAGTCCTAAGTGTTGAATATAGCTATGATATCAGCACTAGACTGAGCAACTGACCGCATATACGCAATCTACATAACAATACAATATGTAGATTACGTACAATAGTTACTACGCATGCGTAGTAGCTACCTATCGGCAAATTACGGACATGTGTGTAAGACGGACGTAGTTGAGGATCCGGCCCATAATTACTACCAGCAAAAGCGAGCAGAAAAGTTATCTTTCAAGTAAGAAACTCAGTGATCACCGAAGAGAAGGGTTCAACAGGCTCTTTCTGTAATGCTGAAAGGAATAAGCTTAGGTCCCATGGAGGAACTAGAGTCATATAGAGTGGCTGAATCCTCAGAACTCCCTGTAAAAAGTTTCAAGCCTGCATCCAGAACAGCCTGAAGGAACTCAAGGAGAGGATGCAACCTGAATCTTACCATGTGAGCCTGTTGCTTCATACCATTGAACGTACTTCCAAATCCTATGATAGTGGGACATCGATAATTGCATATGAGCCCCCATCATGGTCTGAATAACCCAGGTGAAAAACCCTTAGCTGCTAGGAGGCTGGTCAACAGTCACGCCGTTAAAGCCAGACAAGGTAGGTCCTGATGATAGAATGGCCCTGTTCTAGCAGATCTATATAACGTCTGAAAACCACGCCCCCCACCTGGCCAGAATTACTGGACACCCCTCTACTTTTATCCGTTTGAGCACCTTGTGGATTAAAGCTAGAGAGGGAAATATGTAACCCAGTCTGAAGTTCCACAGGGTGGTGAGTACGTCTACTCCTACCAGTAAGGGCTGCCTTGTTCTGGCTATGAATCCTGGAACCTTCCCGTTGTGACATGATACCATCATATCCAAATCTGGAAGTCCCTAATGTTATACTATCTGGGAGAATACGGATTCAGGGCCTATTCTCCCAGATAAAGGGTAGCAACGCAGGAATTAAGCCTCTATTGTTCAACACCTGGGATGAAAGCTGCAGAGATTGCGGTCAGGTGACTTTCTACCCAGCACAGAATGCAGACTGCTTCTCTCATGGCTAACGCACTCTTGGTTCTTCCCTGATGATTGACATACGCCACAGCCGTGGCGCTGTCAAACTGCACCTTCATCAGAGTTCCCTGGATAAAAGGACAGGCTTCTTGCAGAGCACTGAAGACGGCCCTCAGTTCAAGAACGTTTATGGGAAGGAGAAATTCTCTGTTGTTCCATCTACCCTAAAGGCGTTGATTCAGAAACACTGCATCGGATGTCAAGATGGACCACAGGATCTGCCAACTGACAGATTGCAAGGAATGAGCCACCATTAAAGGGACTGCTAATCTTTCGGGTAGAGCACAATATATTGTCTTCTGAAGGTGTGAAAACCTGACCAGCAAGTCAGGAGATTCCACTGGAAGGTGCGAGCATAGAGCCTGCCATACTGGACCGCCTTGTAAGATGATACAAGAGTTCCCATTAGGCGCATGCAGAGACTGAGGGTGAATGAACAGCCAAGAACCTCCTGACCAAGTCCCAGAGTTTCTGTACCTTGGTCTGGAGAAGGAATACACATTGCTGACAGGTGTCGAAGATCGTCCTGAACACCATCCGTTCAGTAGATTTGACTTGGGCAGATTGAGAATCCACCCATGCACTACTAACACCTGGTGGGTCATGTCCAGATGGTGACATAAGATCTCTTGTGATGGAGCCTTGAGAGGAAGGTCATCTAAATAAGTAATAACTAATGCCTTGAGAATGCAAAAGAGCGGCTATTACCACCATGATTTTTGTAAAGACTCTGGGATCTGTGGCTAGGCCAAACAGCAAGGCCCGGAATTGATAGTGTCTTCCTAGTATCACAACCCTCAGTAGGGACTGGTGACCCTCCCAGTTTAGTAAGTGAAGGGACACATCCTTTAAATCTATGGAAACCAAGAATTCCTCCTTCCCCATTCCCAGTATGACTGAGTGGAGGAATTCCATCCGGAATCCTGGGATCCAAATGCAGGTGTTCAGGTCATTTAGATTTAGGTTGGGTGTAAGGAGCTGTCCTGCTTGCAGACCAAATATAAGTTTTTATGAAAGCCTTTTGTTCTTTTCAGGAAAGGAACTGACCAAATTACCTTTTGAGCAAAAAGGGAATCCAGGAGAGTTAAAAACGGAGCTCTGGCAGCTTGATATTGAGGCAGAGGAGAAGCATCTCTATGGTCTATAACATAACCTCTAGAAATGATCCACCGAACCCACAGCTCTTTGGTGGAAGACAGCCACTTGTCCAGACCTCCTCCAGAGAAGGAAGCAGATGGACATGCGGTGGACTTTTCTGGGGCTTTTGCTTCTGCTAGAGGAGGAGCCCAGGATCGCTTGCCTCTTCTGGCAGGAGAAAAGCTAGGAGAATTTCCCTGAAAGGATTGCCCTCTGGCAGCAAAAGCACCTGAGCTCCAAGCTCCATATTTCACTTCGATTCAATCCTTTTGCCCAGTGGTCATAGGTGCTTTTACAAATATATCACATAGCTTATCTGACTGCTGATTAAGAATGGCCATAGCTTGTTATTGTGAAGTGCAAATGTCTATAAGCAAATTTACATAAGCAGCTCCATGGGTGCAGAGATCTATGTGGATGGTAACATTCTCTACACAGTTAACACACAAATTTGTGCCACTATACCATACTAGATAGCACACTATAGGTTATAATCTAGTTTTGCACTGTACCATGACATTCTATCACCAGTACTGTGGATAACTGTACCCATCATTATAACTTTGGTCCAAAATTCACATATAGAGAAATTAAATAACTTGTGGCATGCCCCCCTACACGTTACAGTTTCTGTCACTGCGCAAGAGTCTCTTATATTACGGTAAGTTGTGGATTTAACCTGTCTCCTCAAACGCTGTTGATTTTATGTTATCTGTGTGAGCTGCCCAGTGACAGATAGCAGAAAGCTGGAAGAGATGCTTACCTTGCAATCGCCATTCCAATGTAGTAAGACAGAGGCATTATGGAGAGCAGAGAGAGGGTGAATTTCAACAGAGAGCTTGTATAATAGTTGTGATTATCTGTATAGCCAAGTACCAGAGACACAATCACCAATACAATTAGATCTGCAAGTGGTGGTTAGGCAAATTTCAGCATTATGTTGGAATCCAATATAGCCTATTAAGAAAATATACATAGCCACAAACCAAACATTGATTGCCCTTAAATATGACATACACAAATAATGCAGCAAGCAAAGTCATAACTTTAGATTTATAATTTCCTTCCACACACACCATATATACATAAGGAGAAAAATAAAACCTATTTATTGCAATTGGATAATCTAAATTGTAAAATAAGCCAGTTTTTAGTCTGCCAACATTTACTCTTTAATATAGGTTTCTTTTTATTTATGCCCAATATAATTTCTTGATCGGTGAAATATATTAAAGTTTATTGATTAGCATACAAACACTTATTTTTTTCAGCTACTGCAATGTTAACAGGAACTTGTACCACTTCTATATAAAGCGACAAACTATACATTTGTGTACTTTCATAGTAAAGGATACTGACAGCAAACACATTTAGTCCATCCACTGTGTACTTGTAGTAATAGACATTAACAGCATAATAGCAGCATACAACAATATCTGTGTCATAGGATTCTTCTACCTAGAAAATAAATAGACCCATCTTTACAAACTATAAAAGCTCTTAATCAATTCTCTAGTTTTGCTACTCTTTTTGGACAGAGCCACCACCACTCACAATGCAAACTATTTTTATTAAAAATTCCCATGGTGATGGGGTTTCAAAAAACAAGATGAAAGAAAAACTGTTCTATATCAGTAAAGGTTCACAGAAGTAAAAAGGCTATAGATCTATTGGCTATCTGCCAATGTCTGTTGCAGTAATATGGTAGAATGAAACGAAGAACTTAAGTTCTGTTGCCAAGAATTCATAAGTTAAATATATAAAAATATTAAAAGTACGTTATTTTCCAAAACCCTAAACAATTAAGCACCATCTAGGTGCACCCAATTACTGCTGAAGTTAGTTTTAAGGCAGTGTATAAAAAGAAAAAATAAACAAATATACAAACCCTAATATACAAACCCTACACAGATAAGGCTCTGTCTGCTGATTGAGCTCATGATAACTTAATAATTAATTTTAAATGTCATATTCTCCTCGTGTCCGCTCTGGTTTCCTCCTGTTAGTTACTGGCTTAAAACGACTGCTAGTCTGTGTGTATC
The DNA here is from genome assembly GCA_011038615.1 of Limnodynastes dumerilii. Classification (NCBI taxonomy): domain Eukaryota; kingdom Metazoa; phylum Chordata; class Amphibia; order Anura; family Limnodynastidae; genus Limnodynastes; species Limnodynastes dumerilii. The sequence goes on from WWET01000587.1 coordinate 523,276, forward strand.
TGAGTGTCAGGGAATTTTGATTGTAAGCTCCAACGGGACACAGACTGATGCGATTGATCATTTTAAATTGTAAAAATTTACATACAGTGCTACGATACTTCATCAAAACACAGGATGGTGGTATACAGTTCTTCGCTGTGGGTCAGTGCACATATTACCCCCTCCCTTGTCAGTTATTTTCAACATGGTCAGGAATTGATTAATATCACACCTTGCTTGTGCTACAAATGTGTACATGCTCTGGAGGAATTAGCAGCACAGTGGACAAAACCCTGGCATTCATCTTGGAGATAGGGATAAAAAATACCAAAATCCAGGAGATGAAGCAAGCCAGCCCATGGACTATAGCAAGCACAGGAAATCCTAAGAGAAGCCAGAGATACGTGCTGATGCGCCACTATAAATAAAGACAAGACAGTTTACAGATATAATAACAGAAAATAACATAACATAAGCAATCAGCTTATTGGGAATAAAAGATGTCTGTGCTGGTTAAAGGCAGCAATACAATTGTTGAGAATCACAGAAAAACAGCACAGAGATGTGCAAGCATTTACAGCCATTGAAAAGCTGGATTAGGATAAATGGAACATAACAGGCTAGACCCAGACAATGGGCTGGATTTATATTTAACAAGTGTGTAGATTTAAGGTAGGGTTTAGAACATGGAGGGCCAGATTTACTAAGCTGGTTTGGAAAAGTGAAGATGTTGCCCATAGCAACAAATCAGATTTTAGCTGACATTCTCTAGTATGTAAAAAGAAAGTGAGAGATAGAATTTGATTGGTTGCTATGGACAACATCTCCACTTTTCCAAACCTGCAGCTCAGTAAACTGGAATGTCCAAGCATGTGAAGGGAGTTTACTGCCCTCGCACACACAAACTTTTGGATTATGCGCTTGTGAATTAGGATCCGGTCGAATAAAAAAATTGCACCTGGGCAAAAGCATGTTGAAGCAGTCATCCAAATTTTTCACATGCAAAGAATATTTTGCTTTGCTTATTGTACACATACTGACCAGCTTTAAACTCTTACTTAGACTTGGGATTGAAAACATTAGCTCTCAATACCCAGTACTGTTTGCAACAGTTTACATTAAACCCCCTTCACATCACCACCAAATACTCAGATTTTTTTTGTCAAAAAACCCGGATCTCGGCAAAAACCCAGTTATTTGGTGGTGATGTGAAATTACCCTTTTTCAACTACCCTAATGACCCGTGATTCAGACCCGGGAAAAAAAGAAGGGTTTTTCCCCAGGTTGCACACGGGTAGGGTGGCAATGTGAAAGGTCCAGGGTTGTTTTTCAACCCAGGTTTTTCACATTGCAACCCAATTGGATGGAAATACAGGCAGCATATGAGATCATTAAATGCTGCCAGACTTCAGAACAGAAAATGGCGCACTGGCGTGAGGAGGAGGCGCAGGAGCTCTTAAACATTCGGGGTGAAGAGGAGATAAGAGACCAGAGATCTGAAACTGTTAAAGATGCCCACATTTATCACAACATTTCCAAAAAGCTGGAGGAGAGGGGCATAATCAAATCGCAGCAGGTGGTAAACAAGCTAAAGCCCTGAAGAAACACTTTAGTAAGATCCATGATACCCGCAAGAAAAGTGACAGTGGCAGCATTAACTGGGCTTTAAAGTCCCCTTTAAATTACATCATTTTTCCCAGCATGACTGACAGTTGCTTGACAGTGCAGACCTGGGAAATTCATTGGAGATGTGAAAGAGTCAAACCCGTAAATTTCTCAGTTTTTTGTGGACTTAAAAGATGGCTTTTTTTTTTTGACCCAACATTTCTTCCCAGAAAAACCCGGGTTGAGAGACACGGGTTTTTCAGAGGTGATGTGAAAGCGGTATTAGTCTCCCCTGCAATTCAACATAGCTTTGCTCAGGTGAATCTCAATTTATTTTCAAACTCTAGGGGCCAGATTTACTAAGCTGTGGGTTTGGAAAAGTGGATTTGCTAGAATCTGATTGCTTGATAAGGCCTGGCAAACATTTAGCTTTCCAGGTGTCCTGAAACTACAACGGCCAGAATGCTTTGTTAGGTATCAGTTATGCCTATGTAGTTAAATCAGGCTGGGACAACAGTTTCAAAACACCTGGAGAGCCACAGGTAGGCCAGGCCTGTTTTACATGATCAACACATCAAAAGTTTAACTTACCCAGTAGCCAACTACCGGGCCCTGAAAGTCTGCATGTGTCCGGTTACATTTCTGTACAAGAAGGGTCTTCTCCATTTCATCCACCTCTGGTATGGCATCACACTTTGTGAACCTCACACAGCACTTTCTGCTGTGAACTGCACCACTCTAGACAGACCAAACACACAACACTTGAAGCCACAGAATTATGAGAACCATGTATATGCACCAACATACATAACCTTTTGCCATCAGAAGCAGTGATGTCTACCACTCCCGCTTCACCTGTCTGTACAATACGTTACAGTAGATAATTTTCAAGTATATTTTTGAAGTGTCAAGTATTTCTGAACCACCAAAAAGAGCACAAGACATGTCAATCTAACCGCAAGCATGTTGTAATCTACTTGTGGCTAAAAGTCATTACGTATATGATGTGTAGCATTAAAACAAGCTGTTGTAATAATGTATATCCAAGTAACATAAATCCATTTATACCTTCAAGATAACTTTTCCAAAAGGCCAAATAAAGTACCGTGCAAGCTTCCAACACAGAATACCTGCAAAGTAAAGAAGTAAATCTGATTATAACTCCATCAGTTGTACTGAACACATCCTTTTGATAAATAAGTTCTAGATTAGTGATCCATAAGGATAACTTTTTGCCACTCACAAATCTGCTGCCATTAATGAGAACCTGTATTCTCCCTTTTGCACTAAAGCGGGGGTTCTCAACCAGCAGTACTAGTACCACTGGTGGTACTTGAACCATTGTCTGGTGATACTTGGGGAGACTGGCCAAGGTTGTAAGGGGGTAGCAGCCGAAATTTTATTTTAACCAGGTGCTTGGGTGCGTAGGAAAAAAAATGTACCTCAATATCGTTACACAAATATGTAAATAGCAAATATACATTTACGTAGTGCGTATGTATCCACATGATATGAAAAGTGGTACTCCAAAAGGTCCCCCAAAAGATTGAGACCTGCTGTTATAGAGCATATCCACACACACAGTGAAAGCAAACAAATTGTTATTATAAATATTATACCGCAAGGTAATTGCACCCTGCAACTTCACACAAAAATAATAGATGCACTGCCCCAATACAGTAGTGTACAGACACACAGACAGTCAAATTAGTAAAATGTAAAGATACGGAGCAGACTATAGATACAGTACATAAATCATAGAAGTCCTGTACACAGATCAGTCTAAAAAATAAATACATTCATATTACAAAAAAAAAAAGTTGAACAAATGTTTCAAAGAACTGCAGTTATATTCAAGTAATGTAGAATTCAGCTTTTGGAAACTGACAGCTTACCATAAGGCGTTCCCAATATGGTGAAAAACATCACAACTGATATGAGGAGATAAAATAGGGCAATCCACCATCCAAAGAAAAGCAGATAGAGAATGTTTCCAAATGTTATAAGGGAGCCTATAAGAAAGGCAAAAATGAAAGACTGATAACTTTAACAATCTGTAATCCTATAGAAAAATGTGTGTGCAAAAGAAAACTCTTAAATAGTGGCAATAGCAGTAACTCGGGGTGCCTCAGCACAATGACAAATCTCTCTGATGGGTTAAATGCCTGTAATATTTTCATGTTAGTAAATAAGCGACTTAATTGTTTGTGCTTCAAGAGACATGCAGCTGGGGAGCCATGCAGGCCCTGCAAGTGCTGGTCCATTGATTACTCTACATCTGCTAGCTACAAGCTGAAGACCTTCTATCATGCCTCTCTAAACAGGCCAACATCAAATTTGTATTACTATTATTTCGCTATATATCTATATATCTATATACAAAAAAACACCACTGTTGTGCCAATAAATATTATGATTGGTATTCAGCATTTTGGCGTAAGTAGAGCACATAAATAGTATAAAAGAAAACAACAAATTAAGCAATTAAATGAAAAATACACTGCCCTCCACTTGTATATACTTATAGAATAAAACAGCCCCATGAAGTTTGCCATACCACTTTGTTTCTTTACTACATTGAGGTCAGAGTAGAGTTCTCTCACAATTTCTGATCGATCCTCCCAGGGCCGCTCTGTTATATGACTTTTCCATTTTTTAAAGCCAAACTGATAAATCAAGAAAAAAATAAATCTTAGATGATTTTGGACCTGCAGAATATCGCAACAGATCGTCTAGTTTGAGTGGTGAACTTTATCAACATTAGAGGTCTATTAAACCAGAAAGTCACAATTAGTTTTTTTGAGTCACAATCATGTGAGGTTCTGAAATGATATCTAAATAAAACGGGATTTATTGTTACTCACCGTTAAATCCGTTTCTTTTAGATCATCTAGGGGACACTGCAACCATGGGTTGGTAGAGGCACACTGGAGCTGGGCACTTGACAGTTAAATATACTGTTGAGGTAAGTTCTTCCCCTCTCCAACCCCCACTGGACCTGTTTAATAACAAAGCCCACTAGAAAAGGAAGAAAAACACACCATATGATTCAGAGAACCAAAGTACTGCTGAGCGTGAGGGCGGGAGCGCAGTATCCCCCCAGATGATCTATGAGAAATGGATTTAACGGTGAGTAACAATAAATCCCGTTTTCTCTCACTCATTTGGGGGACACCGCGACCATGGGTTATATACCAAAGATGTCCCCTAAGGGAGGGAACGCTCAGCTGAAGGCGGCAACAAAACCCTTTTTCCAAAGGAATCATCCTGGGAATGCGAAAACGTGAAATGTATAGAATTTAGTAAATGCGTGGATGGAGAACCAGGTAGCTGCCCGACACAGCTGCTGCACTGATGCCCCTCTACTTGCTACCCATGACGCACTGACCGATCTGGTAGAATGGACTGAAAGTCCCGAAGGCACTGGCTGATTAGCATCCTTGTAAACCTGCTAAATGGTGAGCCAAATCCATCTAGCTATTGATTGTTTCGCAGCTGGCCATCCACGTTTTAGGGCATCATAAAGAACTAGCAGAGAGTCAGTTTTTCAGAACTGAGCACTGTTCTATCCACAAGGCTCTCACCACATCTAAAGCTACCAAATAATATTGGACATTAGAAGGACTAGATGGCGGATGAAAAGCTGGGAGCACAATCTCCTGATTGGTCTGATAAGAGGAAACCACTTTTGGTTGAAAGGAAGGAATGAGAACCGCAGAACCTGCCCAATCTTGATGAAAAATAAGAAAGGGAGATTTACAGGATAAATGCACTCAACTCCGAAACATGTCTAGATATTCCAGGACAAAAATCTCAATTCAACAGTCTAGAGGTTCTAACGTATGATGTTGCAAAGCCGAAAGAAACAAATTGAGATCCCAAGGAGGTACCAGAGGAACAAAGGGGGGTTGGAATGAAGGACCCCTTGCAAAAAAGTCTGGACTTCTGGAAGAAGAGCCAACTTCCACTGATAATACACCGAAAGGGCAGACACCTGCACCTTAAGAGAACCTAACTGAAGACCTGACAGGAGACCTTTCTGCAGATGGTGTTAAAACCTTTCAGTTCACACGAACCGATATACACAAATCCTGTCATAGATTCTTGCAGACACAGGTTTGCAGGCTCTAAGCATGGTTTGGATAAATGATTCAGACAAACCTCTAGATCTTAAAGTTTGGGATTCAAGAGCCATGCCGTCAAATTCAGCTGTTGAAGGTTTGGGTGTAAGAACGGTCCCTGAGAAAGAAGGTCTGCACGAAGACGGAGTTTTCAGCCAGGATTGACCACTAGGCTTAGAATGTCTGCATGCCACGACCTTCCCAGCCAACTGGGAGCTACTAGAATTAGTGGCACTCCCTGCTGCTTTACCCTCTTTAGAAGCCTTGGCAGCATTGCGAAAGGAGGGAAGACATAAGCCAGCTGACTGGACCACTGAGCCGACATTGTGTCCACAAACTCCACCTGAGGATCTCGGGATCTTGAACCGAACCGAGGAACTTTGTGATTGTGTTGAGACGCCATGAGATCTAGGTCTGGCAGAACACCACCTCTTGGCTAGCTGGAGAAAGACCTCTGGACGGAGAGACCACTCTCCCGGGAGAATGGCTTGCCTGCTGAGGAAGTCTACCTCCCAATTGTCGAGTCCTGGAATATGAACCGCCATGATCGCCGGAACATGCCTCATGGCCCATGAGAAAACGCGCTCTGTCTCTCTCATTGCCTGGGCACGCTTTGTTCCGCCCTGCCTTCTGATGTAGACAACTGCTGTGGCATTGTTGGACTGGATGTGTAGAGGACGACCCACTAACCACAACTGCTCCGCTAAATGCTCTGAGCTCCAGGACATTTATAGATAGTTTGGACTCCTTTAGAGAACCTGCAGACGTAAGTGAAGAGTAACAGCTCCCCAGCCGGAGAGTTTGGCATCCGATGTCAGCAGGATCCAGTTAGTCAGCGCAAAAGGACGACCTACCGACAAGTGGTCCTTGCAAAGCCACCAACTTGCCAGATGAATACTCTGTGCTAGATGAATACTCTGGGCCATCCCTCTGAGACAATGTTCCACTGAAAGTTTCTGGACCAGAACCTTGCGAAAAGGAACCACCTCAAATGAGGACACCAACTTTCCCGGAAGCCTCATACATAGGAAAGTGGACGGAGCTCTCTTTGACAGAAGCAGATGGGCTACTTTCTGAAAAGAGGAAATTTTCTCCGGGGGAAGGAAAATTCTTTGAAGCCTCATATCGAATACAAGGCCCAAAAAATTAATGCGATGGAATCAAGCTGGACTTTCTTGTGTTGATTAGCCAGCCGTGAGACTGCAGAAATTTTATTGTCACATGTAGATGTTGGTGCAGAATCTGCTTCGAATGAGCTTTTAGAAGTCGTCGAGATAAGGAATGATATTGATTCCCATCAACCTTAGGCAACTGACCATTACCCCCATGACCTTCGTGAAGATTCAGGGCGCAGTTGCCAGACCAAAGGGTAGTGCCCGAAACTGGTAGTTGTGATCCTGGATGGCAAATCTTAGAAAAGCTTGACATTCCTCTGCAATAGGAATGTGTAAATATGCATCTTGAATGTCTATTGATGAGTATTGTAGAGGTTCCATTCCATTGATTACGGAACAAATAGTCTCCATCTTGAATCTGGGCACCTGAAACCTGGAATACAGGGATTTCAGATTCAGAATGGAGTGAAAGGAACAGTCTGACTTTTTGACCAGAAAAATATTGGAGTAAAAACCTTCTCCTTTCTGGGAATCAGGAACAGGAACTATAACCTCCTGCCGCCACAAAGACTGAATGGATTGACTTAGAGCCAACATTACTCTAAATGAGGTAAACCTGTAGGAAAAAACTTGAGGAACTTGTCCTCGAAAACTGGAGCATAACCCTGTTGGATTAGTTAAGATCCAAACACTTGCGGTGGAAGCTCTCCGCAAAAAGTGACAGACGAGCTCCCTCTCGCTCCACAGGAACGGACAGAAGACTGTCAGGAACTCTGTTTCTCAGCCGGCTTAGGAGCCTGACGTTTGGAAACCCAAGCCTGTCGTCCCTTGAAAAATGACTTTGGCTGTCCCTGCTGCCCTTGTTGACCGCTGGTATAACTAGACCTGCCTCTAAAAGAAGATCTAAAGGAGCCAAATCTAGAACCGGGAAAAGGGCAGCGTTTGGTTTTAGGAGGATTGACCAGGAGGAAAGTACTTTTTTCCCCTGTAGCCTGAGCAATTATTTTATCTAGTTCTGAACCAAACAGAACTAACCCATCAAAAAGGCAAAGATTCTAAGGCTTGTTTAGAGTCAGCATCTGCCTGCCAGAATCGAAGCCATAATATCCTCCGGGATACTACAGAAAAGGCAGAGGCCTTAGAGGAAGATGCTACAGCGTGCAAAGCAGCATAAGTAACAAAATCCACCGCTTCCCCAGATAGAAATGGGAGAACCTCTTGGGAACATTAAACCATTTATCCGGTTTAGTCCATGACTCCTGAATTATTTCCTGCAGCTGCGGAGGAGGAAATGTAACCGTCCTCTTCTTCTTTCTTTTAAAAAGGGAAACCTCTTGAGGAGAGTTACCCTAACGATACGATATGCAGATTACGTACAATAGCTACTAAACATGCGCAGTAGCTACTGTTTATTGAACTATGTCCGTCTATGGAAGACGGACGTAGTTCTGGATCCGGCCCAAAGTCCTTAGGGATTATGAATTAAACAGGGTATATCCCTGGCTCTACGGCACACAAACGGCTCACAAACCTCGTGGCAGAACCCACCCTTGGAAGGCAAGATCAAACGATGAATATACTGCTGGTACCAGTGGTGAAAGCTCAGCGCAATCAGATTACGAGCCATCCGACAGGGAACAGAGGGATTTTCATGACAAACTCCCTCTGAATCCAGGGCGTGGAAGAAGAGGAAGGGGTGCATGAGGAGGGGGGGGCCAGTGGAAGAGAGTTATTAACAAGATCTCGCACCAAAACCCTACAGAATTAATCTTCAACCTATCAAAAATAAGTTTTTCACAAGTCGAGCTGGGGGTTTTGAGGAGAGGACTTTCATTTGTTCCCTCAACTGCTTTTGATCCCTTCCAGTGGAAGGTGGAACACTATCGTTTTCAAAGACGGCTACGACTTAAAGAATACTTCAATGTTCATCCACAACTGAAAGAAGCTGAAGATTCTCCTCATAAAAACTTTAACCCAAATTCACGCTTTGATCCACAGGGGCATAACGCCTCGATCAAATGTTTTTCACGGATGCTAGAACACTCAGCTTATTCCATCGCTGAAGGGTTGTCCTCAATAGGTGGCAACATGTCTTGATGAAAGACAAGCACTTAAACAATTGAGTTCGTATGATAACATTGTGATCCGACCCGCAGATAAGGGGGGCGCAATTGTCGTCTAAGACATTGAAGCATATCCAGTAGAGCTGTACAGACAACTGGATGACAATGTGGTAAATTTGGCAGTGGAGAATGGTGATTTCCAAAAATTCGGGTAATATATACCTTGCCGAAACTGCACAAGGACAAAGAAAACCCCCCTGGCCATCCTATCATCTCGGCCAGGGGGTCAATATGCCATCCAGTCTCTGAATTTTTGGATTTCTTTATGCAGCCATGTAAACAAAACACATCTACTTATCTTCAGGACTCCACGCATTTGCTTAACCTATTGAAGGACTTCGAGGTCCCAGAAACCGGACTTTTACTTTGCACCATCGATGTCGTATCATTACATACGAATATCCCCCATGATGCCGGACTGACATCTACCGAGACATTGATTGTCAATAACCCGTTGTACAAAGGTCCGCCGGTGGCCTTGTTTTTGGAATTACTCAATTTCATATTGAAAAATAATTATTTTTTATTTGACGGGAAATTCTTCCTGCAGAAGACGGGGTGTGCGATGGGCTCCCCGGTCTCACCATCCTTCGCCAATGCTCTTATGCACGTTATAGAAAAGAAGTTGTTCTTGGACAATACAGCGGTCAATCATAACATCTTATTCTTTAGACGCTACATTGACGATCTTCTGGTTTTGTTGGGGTGGAAGAGAAGAATTTGTGGACAATATGGCCATTATCAACAGTCTAGATGACAGCATCAAATTCACATATTCCTGCCATAAGGAAACAATTAATTACCTTTATGTAAAGATCTTTATTGAGGGTAATCGTCTAGGCACCATGATTCACGACAAGGATACTGATAGGAATTCCCTTTTATTAGAGTCAAGCCATCACCCTAAGTCCCTAATCAGGGGACTTCCATTTTCTCAATTTATTCGTGTATGCCGGACAAATAGCAACACAAGACATTGTGATTCCCAACTGAATGATATGCAGAATACGTTTATGGAACGAGGATATTCAAAGGTGGCATTGGAGAAAGCAAGAACCAAAGCCATTGCCATCCCACGTTCTGAACTGCTCACCAACAGGAAGACCAAAGGCGAGAAAATAGAATGAGAAAATACTCCCGTGGGTGACGCAATTCACTAGGGCAAGTCCACTCATCACTAAATCCTCCAAAAAGCTTTGGCCCATTATCCAATCGGACACTTCTTTGAAAATGCAAGACACACGGATTATGCCTTGCAATAAACGAGGCAAGAATATTCGCGACCGTGTTATGAAAACCGATATAACCATGATTAAGAAAATACTCAGCAAATTCTTAAGCAAGCAAGCGGACTGTGACAAGCGTCTGGGATGCTTGACGTGCAGATTTACGGAGCCTGGGAAAACCTTCAGACACCTGTCCTCTGGAAGGATTTTTCAAATCAAATATGTACTTACCTGTACGACTCGGTTTGTAATTTACACACTCAGATGTCCCTGTGGGTTAGCATATGTAGGGAAGACCCGCAGGACTCACTCAGAGAAAGACTGGCTCTCCATCGATCAGGGCAGCGATCCAAACGGGTAGTTCGGATCAACCAGTAGCCCAGCACTTTGTCTCTGCAGGACACTCTATCCCTGAACTTAGGTGCAAGATTATAGATCATGTGCCCCCTCCACTCAGAGGTGGGGATAGGGACAACAGTCCATTGAGGCTGGAGGCACACTGGATATATTCTTTGGGCATGGCATCACCGGGGGGACGTAACAAAGTTCTTCCCTTAGCATGCTTTCTTTAATTTTCCATTGCTGGCTACTTTATGTGGGGCATCATTATTGGGCAGGGGGCCAAGTGGATCTGTATAGGACATTGAGACTGTTGTATTTGAATAAATACAGATTTGTTGTATTTAATAACAATACTTAAGCATTTTGTCTACCAAGTAATTAACTTATACAGTGGGGGTCATTTGTAACATGTTTTTATTCACTTTTTTTATTATATTTGTTTGTTTTTTCTGGATATGCAGCGTTCCCGTGGTTGCCATGGTGGTCAGCACTTCCGTGTGCGCTGTAGCATAGGGTTACCAAGGTTACCAGGTCGTCACCGGGCCGCGCCGGAAGTGGCCAGCCGTTCCATAGGATCCTGCTATTCACATGTTACGGGCGGGGGTAAGTCTTTCACTTATGCATTTTTCTATATATATATATGTATTTGTAAATTGTTTGGTGGTTATGCATGTCCCTGATGAAAGGGAATTATTTCCCTGAAACGTCGGATTAAAGGTGTTTATACTGCACTTGAATTCACGTTGTCAAGACTGAGTGCCTCTTCTTTTGGACCGATATCGTTTGCCCCTCTGGGCTATCAAGTGAGCACCACAGCAAGTATCTACTCAGCTATAGGAGTGCCACAATACTGAAATATGTATATATATATCTTTAACTTCAACAACTCCCTGTAAATATCCAAACAGGTTTTTTGCCACCTAGATCACCTAGGTTTTCTTTGCAGAGTATATTGTCCGCCTCTGCTTCTGAAAAGGACAATATCTCGTCCATTGGCATGGAGAGTAATGAGAGGCATGATTGTATTGGGTCCTCTTGTAATGATTCAGCCATAATACACACACACCGTGTGGACCAAAAGTGATGAAAAAATGAAAATCAAAAAAATAATCAAAATAACCACCACCGTGACAATTCCCTCTGATGGAATTGGAAACAAGTCTTGAATAGCAGGGTGCTCTTTCCAGTGTTAAATCCACCTCAATATACAGTCTTATGGAAGGCACTCCTAGCCACAAGTATTTCCTCCGGTGCACTGCCAGCCAGTTTCAGCCACACAGATCCAAATATAAGGCGGCACTCAAGAGATTTATAAGGCAATAATATGACACACCAAACACGGTAGTTTGTAGTTCACCAACGTTTCAGTTTATGTATAAACTTTCATCAGGGTTAACATGACAAGGTACAAAATGCATTTAAATAGTGTACAGAAGTTACCACTCACCCAATCGTGTGCTCCCCTGCGAATCCTGGCACAGAGTGTCGGCGCGTCCGACCCGCCGGAAGGACGCCCGGCGCGCACCGGAAGTGATGCACCCGTATTGATAGGAACAGGTCTGTTGGATTTAAGACTAGTTCACCAAGAAGTTTCATGCCTATAAAATTCCATGCTAGTTATCTCTTCTAGGTACAACCAGACCTAATGCAAATAGCACTTAGGTTGCTTCCTACCTATGGACAGATAGTTTATGGCTAATAATGTAAAAATAAACAACAGAAAACAATGCTGTAGAAATACAGGTGCCAGCATGTCCTGGCACCTGTAGTTCCATTAAGATAAAAAGCATTTTCTTTTATTTCTCTTTGTTGAACAACAGGTGCCAGTGGGCCAATAATGATAAGGGACCCCAGTAAAGGCTTGTAATGGTAATATAGGGGTATCCCACACTGCAACCCTCCCATTTTCCCACATCTTTTGAAATATGCTACTTATTAGGGATTTCAATGTAATATAATAGCAAACCACATTCTAATAAATACAACAAAGATTGCTGTGAATAACCCTATATTTTAAAGTTTATGGACGGTATCCAGAATGTGAAAATAAGAGGAAACCATGTTGAATTTCAGGGGAGACAAATTTAATTTGTTGCAAATAATATTAAGTTAAGGGATGATGATTCCTACTCCAAGTCTAAATAACAGTGTAAAAATAAAGCGGGTCAGTATTGGTGTGCAATAAATAGCAAAATATTCTTGCTGCACACAAATCATAAAATTAATTTGACTGATGTACATTTCTAGCTATTTTAATCTTATTTTAGAACTATGCAACCAGTCCTTTATTATAATTAGATTGATGATAGGGGATGATAGTGCACCTGTTTTTGTGAAGAGCTTACTATGCTGATGGTCGTGCCATCCATTTATTGGTTTTATTTTCTTTAGTAGTGCAGCTAAACATAGTGCTAGCCATTCTGGGTATCTAGTAAAAACAATATTGTCTGAAAACGGAGGGCAGAAAATACAGGTAGGCAGTTGCTACAGAGGGATGTAAGTACCGTGTTAGAGAAGATCTAAATGAGGTATATTTGTAAAGTTTTGATTGTTTATAAAACTAAAACTTAAATCTGTATAATAAATATTACAAACAACTGTTCACGTATTGTTTTGAGCCAATTTCAACTGGTCTCCTGAGACTTGAATTTTAAAGAAAGTAAAGAAAAAAAACTATAGTAGCCTGCAAGATACAGTTTCTGCAGTCAAATAGTTTTACTGTATAGAATAGAACTTTTTGCATCATCGCTCCAGTTCTGCATGGATCATCAGCAGGAGAGATAGCTCAAGTAGACACAAAATGGTGGTTGCTCTGCAGGAATAATCTGCTTGCAAAATGGTGGTTTAATGGTCATTTACCTATAAATTGATCTGAGAAACCACCATTTAGTATATTCTTGTTTGGAAGCATGGCTGTGATCAACAACTCAGAGGGTTCACAGCAGCTATTTTGGAGGCAAGGAGGCTATTTTGGAGGCTATTTCTAGGCGTCATCAGGCTGGACCCGTCGCTCCTGCCACAGACCCCTCCAGAGGTAATCTCTCTGGGGACTTTTATAGTTAGGCTCTGGGGAAGGGATGATTAGAGTTAGGGTCATGGGTTAAGCTGTGGGGAAGGGAGTCTTAGGGTTAGGCTGTGGGGAAGGGAGGATTAGGGTCAGGCTGCGGGGAAGACAGGGTTAGGGTCTTGGAAGGGGAGGGTTGGGGTAAGGATTAGGGTAAAATTTACACTTACCATTTGGAGTTCCGTCTTTGGTGCTCAGGGGATCGATTGCTTTGCCTCTTTGAGGCAAAAGCAATTGATTTCCTAGCCAGTTCTGAACTGGCTGGGAGAGAACGTCTCTTTCAAAATAACTTCTTAGCGGAGACCCACACCCCTTCTAGATGAGTTACTGTAGCTTTTCAATTAAAAAGACATAATACCTCATTTTATGTGAGGATGGGGCAGAAATTTATAAATAAGGGTCGGAGCACATAAGCCTCCCCTCGCTCACATGGAAGGCTGGATCAAGTGGGCATCTGGCTTGGGATTCCCATGCCATAAAGCAATCAATACATGTAAAGAGCTAGTGAACATTTTACTAAATTATCTTAATTTTACACAACTAGTGATTGTGGAGAGATTAGAGGTGAGATGCAAATATAATTAATCAAATAAAATTACATTTCAAATAAAAATTCCTTCTTGCCCCATATGCTTCTATATTACACAACTTCTGATAAGAAAGAACCTGTAAAACCACTTAGAAGGTGTATTTCAAATTGCTATACAGTGTTTGCAACATGAAATCGAAAACTCCATTTATGGATTATATGTTTTCACTGCTGTGGATTCTCATTGCATATGGTCAGAGGTAATTAAGAGGATATCCACCATGTCGGAAAAAATTATAGTAATCATTATTGCAAACAATAATTGTCCTGTACAAGTATGTAGTGACACACAGTCTTTGCTCGTAGAATATCAAAAGTATATGAAGCAGAACACTTGCCACTTTAAAACTTAAAACTTTACCACTGGTCAAAGAACTTAAACTTGCAATGGGACCTGATGGAATAAGAATAAGATGTACAACAATTAAGAAGTGCCTACGTGATTTTAGAAGGAACATATGTCCAATGGTGGACCATAGTTTACTTAAAGGATGTACTGATATACATAATCAACATTGGAGGAAAGCTTTGCTCATGGCATATTGGTCAAATCATAGCAACTAAGGCACAATAATTTAAAAGTCTAGTGCAAGAGATAGATTGGGCCAGATTTACTAAACTGCGATTTTGGAAAAATAAATATGTTGCCCATAGCAACCAATCAGATTCTAGCTCTCACTTTCCTATTACATACTAGAGAATATCAGATAGAATATGATTGGTTGCTACGGGCAACATCTCCACTTATCCAAACCCGCAGCTTAGTAAATCGGGCCCATGGAGTTCTAAGAGCAAACTGACATTAAAATCACTGGTCCTAATCCAGATCTGAATGTACGCCACCTGGCTCAACTTTTTTGTGTTTTTTTTTACATTGTGCATGCTCAGAACTGTAGAAAGTGCAGTCACAGCCGATTCAGATCATAGAGCAACTGACGGGCGTGGAGGGACGTAGTCAATGTACAGTAAGGGTGAGTCAAGGCGAGTGCACCTTATCCTGGAGAGAACGCAGACATAACAAAGGTCTTTTTATGTTAAAACATTCTGTGGGTCTAAGTCCTGGGGGCATACAATAAACAACCTATTTCAGTCACTTTTCTTTAAATTTCAACCTGGAAAATCATATTAATAATCATAAAATTGCTGTTTAATGTTGCTATCAATACTGAAAATATTCAGTCTCAAAAATGGCATATTTTTATTTAAGCGTTATATAAAAGAGAGAGCCACAAAGACATGGCCAGAACTTAACCCTTTTAGTTAGCAACACTTCCACTTTATATCAATAATGCCAGAAAAGAAATAGCATAAAAAATACAAATTTTAATGTTTCGTTAATTAAAATCAAAAATATAATATATAAATGGAAAAATATTGCCAATGTAGCGAATAATACTGTGTATCAAACATACAACCACCAAAAATCATATAGTAGTATCAAGATAGTACAGTCAGTCAATTAATAATCATGTAGCCAATACTAACAATTGAAATTCCAATAACAAGATAAGAGACCCACTAATCTAATTTATGGAGCAGAATGAATCTATCCCTGCAATTGTGGCTAGCAACCTCACGGTCAGCGCTTCAGCCTTAACAGGCCTTATCTTACCCTCCCTGTCACTTAAATGGTCTCACGAGTCTCAGAGTGGATTGTAAAGACGGCATGCAGTCGATTCAGGAGGTTGATTCCCCGATGCACAGTGGGGAAAGGTCGCCGAAGCACGTTTCGCTCTCCGGCTTTCTCAAAGGCGATGACAGGTGTTTGGAAAAAGGGATCCTCCTTTTAAATAGTGATTGGCCAATCAACATCAGCGAATTAGTTAGCAAACACCTTATCACAACCCACGGCAGACGCTGCACTTACCTATGCTTTGGCCCCCTGAGAACTACCATCTCCCGCTGTGCAGCAACTGCGGTCCGTCGGAGGCTGTCACTGAAACAGTGACAGCCCTGTGCCTGTTTACCAGTATTACTGCAGCGTTTGCTCACATGGAATTCTGGCGGCAAACCAGCAGTACTTCGATCCATGGGCGCGGCCATCTTGGATGGATCAGGTGATCGCACTTCTCCAATGGTGTTCCTGCTCTCCAGACCTCCAGCCAATCGGTGCACAGGGCGCACTATTTAAACCCTGTGCACTGGTCCATCAGTGCCAGAACAACTAGGTCTCCTAGGTGCCTGGTACTCCTGCATTCCACTCCTGCGATCCAGTTCTGCGTTCCAGTCCTGTGTTCCAGTCCTGTTCCAAGTCTCGTGGTCCAGTCCAGTGGTCCAGTCCTGTTCCAAGTCTCGTGATCCAGTCCTGCACTGGTCCTGCCAGAACAACTAGGTCTCCTAGGTGCCTGGTACTCCTGCATTCCACTCCTGTGATCCAGTTCTGCGTTCCAGTCCAGTGTTCCAGTCCTGTTCCTGTCTCGTGGTCCAGTCCAGTCGGTCCAGTCCTGTTCCAAGTCTCGTGATCCAGTCC
>WWET01000587.1:546751-557615 GCA_011038615.1 Limnodynastes dumerilii
TCCCAAGGTCCAATCCGGAGTTCCAGTCCTGCGTGTCAATCGAGGAACCCCAGCTGCCTCCAGTACCATCTACTCCGGTCCTGCTATCTGCTATCCAGCTGTCAAACACCTACAACGACTACTTTTACCAACTACCACTTGGACTCTCTACCAACCATTGTGTATCCAAGGAACCACTTGGCAACCAAGGACTTTCATTACAGTTCTATCTCTGAAACATTTGCCATGAACTCATATTTTCAGTGACTGTTTATTACGGACTCATACTTTCATCCAATATTCCTGTATGCTTCCTACTGTTATTAAACCCGCTCATTTCCACTTCAAATCAGCGCAGTTGTCTCAGTCCCTGAAACCCGGAACCGATCCCCAACACTCACGAAAACGTGACACACCTGATTGAAGATGACAAAATAGAAAATTCAATACAATATAAAAACTTTATTTTCTGGCATTAATATTTAACAAGTAATCATTAATTGTTAGGGATAATTGTTGGATAATAGATACAATCAAATGTGAGTCCATCTATAACAGATCCAATCTAACAGAGAAACGATCTCAATGTCCACAATATAAAAAGAGTAGATATGCAGATATTATCAATGGGCATGTGTTTACAAACGGATTGTCAAAGGACACAGAAGAAAATTGCTCTTTCGCTAATTCTTACATATTATTAGAATTATCACACATTAGATATCATAAAAAAAGATTTTTTTTAACTTTTTAGGGATTTAGAAAAGATTGTTATCACTCCTCTTCTTAGGAGTAGAACTCTTGACCTTTGGTATCCCAGGTACACAGCTTAACCACTCAGCCAAACCAACCATTCAAAATAGTATATAAATCCACAATACCTGTATCATCAGAGACAAAGCCCATATTAATAGTATCTATCCATCTCTGGAGAATAGTGGATTTTTATATTATTATATCACAACTTGTATCGTTTGTATTAATATTAGTAGGCTGAATATTAAATTATTTATCATTCTTATACAAAAATGTCAATCTATTAATAGTCCTTATAAAAAGGGAATTGTAAATAATAATATATACAATTATACCATTTACTAAATAGTCCCTTGCTACTCAAAACTAATTCTTTACAAGGATGAGTGTCAATGTATCCAGTGTATGAAAAAGGACAAAAGTCAATCTTAATGTGTATAATATCAAAAGAAAAACATGAAAGAAGCGTATAAGTATTATCAAAGGACAGACATTGACAATTGTTTCTATCACAAAATAGCAAAAGAGCAATCTTAGCTCCTTAAGACAGATTTTATTTGCTCATAAACCACATTATAGTATGTGGTCTAATAGAGATTCTAGAACAATAATCCACCAAAATAGAACCTATAACCATTAGTATCCTAGGTATAACACTAGACCATTCAGCCAAAACCAACTATTCAATAAAGTACAGATACTCATATCGATCCAGGAAAAGCTATGATAGTGAGATTACAGTCTATTAATCACACTGGATATATTAGGTCTAAAGTGTTAGATGTCATTCCATATTCTCAAGATAAACTTAATTTACTGGAAAATCATAAAAACACATCTCTTAATTATCCATCGTTAAGGAGAAAAAATTTTTATTAGGTTATAATCGTGTAATCCGGTGATATTAATTACTAAGATCAATGTAATTCCATATCTGATAGCCTGAGGAATAATAGTTAAATAAAACGTCATATGTCTTGGCCGAAAGTTAGACACATAGATATATGGGACCTCGTATTTAGTGGAAAACTCACGAAAAGGTGCTATACAGTGAAAGAACTCTGAATTTATTATAAAAAGGATGTGAAGTTTAAAGCTTCATTTAGACCATATGGAGAAACTGAATTCATATAGAAAATCCAATGTGTCTCTCTCTGTAAGAGATGTTTATCACGATTTCCCTCTCTGGTATGCGGTTGGAGTCTTTCTATAATAAAAGCAGACAACTAATTGGGATTAGAGTCATGATAATGGAAAAAATGTCTGGCGATTGAAGTAAGTATTTTACATTGATCTTTGTCACGTTGAGCGTTTCTGATTGAACCTACATGTTCAAGTAAACGGCTCTTGAACTTATGAATGGTTTTGCCTATGTAGGTCAATTTACATGGACAACTTAAACAATATATCACATGATCCGAGTTAACAATTCATGCGTCCTTTTAAAGAAATGATATTGTCAAATAGATTTTTAAATTCTACAGTTTTTTTCATGAATGGGCAAGCACGACAGGTGCTTTTAGATATTAGGTGCTCGCCTCCAACACATGGAGATTCTATCTCCAATCGCCTGTATAAAGATAGTATCTGATTGAATAACATGTAGGTGTTTGTTCAGTATTTTTACAATCTGATCAGAATAATCACAGAAATCACCCATGAATCTCACTGGTTCCGATGTCCCTTGTTTTTTTTGGTTAGGATAAATTAACACATCCCTAGGGACTGCTGATATGCTTTGCTCAGCAATTTTTTAGGGTAGCCTCTACTAGTGAATCTAGTTTGAAGATCTGAGGCTTTTGATTTAAAGCCCTCAATTGTTGAGCAATTGCGTCTAAAGCGGTTATATTCACCTTTGGGAATGTTACGTACTACTGATTGGGGATGAAAGCTGGAGTGGCGTAGTATACTATTGGAGGCTGTAGGTTTTCTACAGGATTCTATAATTAAAGTTTTTTGATCTGAGATGGAAATAGATTCGTCTAAAAAGTCAACAGCCATCAAATTTTTTGTCAGAGTAAGTTTCACATTTATGTAGTTGTTATTTAATATAGAAACAAATTCATCCAACAGTTTTACCTCCCCTTGCCACAACAGAAGCACATCATCTATGTAACGTAACCATAAGCGTATGCAATGTTGATATGACTCACAAATGTCACCAAAGACAGTCTCATGTTCCCAATTGTCCAGATATAAATTCACATAGGTCGGGGCACAGGATGTCCCCATCGCTGTGCCCCGAATCTGCAGATAATACCGACCATCAAACAGGAGGTAGTTTTTTGTTAACACAAAAGATAACAATTTTAACAAAAATTGTGAAAATGGCTGATCATATTTGGCCTGCAGAAAATAGGAAACAGCTGCAAGGCCATGTTGATGTTCTATAGATGTGTATAGTGACTCTACATCTAGAGTCACTAGCCATGTTCCATTAGTGACCTGTATATCTGAGATACGAGATAACAGTTGTTTCATATCTTGTAAATATGACGGCAATGATGAGACAAAAGGTCTTAGAAAATGATCTACAAATTTGCTGCCATTTTCGGTTAAATTGCCATTACCGGAGACAATCGGTCTACCGGGAGGAATCTTGTTGTTTTTATGGATCTTAGGTAAAAGATATAATGTAGCGATCCAAGGTTGATCAACAGCCAAGAATGTGAATTGTGATAAAGTAATAATTGAATTATTTTTGGCCTTTTTATTAAGTCTATTGTAGATAGACAAAAAGTCTGAAGTAGGATTTGATAATAGTATTTGATAACACTTAACATCACACAATTGTCTTTGTGCTTCTGCCAGATAAAGATCAAGTGGCCACAAGACCACATTTCCACCTTTGTCTGCAGCCTTCACAACCACATCTGACCATGAGGCAATTTCTTTTAATGCCAAATCCTCTTCTTTGGTCATATTCCATTTATTATAGTGAGAAGAAGAAACAGGTTTATTAAACCATAAGAGACTAAATTTTTGTATACTGTTAATTTTGGAAATTTCCAGAGCTCAGGGAAAAAAAAACGACTTAGGTTTTAGATTCTGTACATTTTCTACAGAGGATGGATAAATTGACTCATTCTCTGATTCGTCAGCAAGATCGTTAAGGATGGAAAGTGCTTCCAGATCCGAATTATCGAAACCGACAGGGTTAGGATCTTGATCCCTTTTATTATAAATTTTAAACAATGCTAGCTTGCGCAAAGAAAGATTTAAATCCTTTTCCCAGGAGAATCTATGAAAGCGTGCTAGTGGAGAAAAAGATAAACCTCTAGCTAACACAGATTGATGATTTTCATTTAGTGGTCTATCAGAAAGATTGATGACACCCCGAGCGAAAGGCGTAGGTTTTGCCGCCTGCACAAAGGAGATCTCCGCCACTGGTACTTTAGCCGGAATAGGAGCCGTAAGTAGAGGACCGGGACCTAACCAGACCGTGTCCACAAGAGCTTGCGACGAAGTGCACGCCGCCGCAGCGCTGAAGGTAAACAGAGAGCACACAGCGGTTTCCGGCACAGCGAACAAGAGCCAGGACAGAAACCTGCACAGAGCACTACATAAAAAAGAGGTACCCGCTTGTTGTTTTCTAGCAGACTCACTGATGCTTTGATGCCGTCTAACGGCCTTGCAACCCCCAAACTACGGGAGAACATTGCACTGCACGGCACAGCAGAACAGAGCTGTCAGCAGTGAGACAAACCACCAAAGGGGAATTAATCATACCCTCACAAGGCTACCAAACGACTCTGCAACAAAGTGTCACTTATCTACCACTCTCTCACGAACTTATTGAACTGTTGTTATCAGAACTGCAACAATTGGACCTGTTTATACCAATAGTACTGTTGTTCTTACTAACCAAAAGTACCTATACCATTTGCTATTTCTACTGCAGTGCTATATATGCACAAGAACACACTAACCTAATTTTACCTTATTTTGTGTAACAAATAAACATTGTTTTATCACACCAAATTGTTTTCCATATTTAGTGGGAATAGGGCGTGGGGTATCCACACCAATCACTATTGTTCCCCAAATTCTCCTGTAAGGAGGAAAGGAGACTATCAGAGCCGTCTCCAGCGATCACCCTTTGAGGTCTTCCATAGGAGACCCCAGCAGAGCAGCCCAACATATCCCCTTATTTTCAGGTTGGCCAAGATTGGAGCAGCGCAGGTAAGTGTAAAACCCCACAGATCCACACATGTATTATTGGTGGAATTTGTACCTGTTAATATCTTCTGCGACCCCTGGGCGGTCTTCTCTGCTGGAACATCTGATAATTTCCTCTTTACCTTTCTGTGCCTCTGTCCACCCCTCCGGACCTTGTGAGCATAGGACTTGGTGGACCACCTCTGCCTAAAAAACTGGCAGATGGAATTCTGGAAGAAAAATTCAGTTAAAAGAAGAGTTATTAGAGGCAGAACTGTCCTCATCACATGATTCTGCTTCTGAACTTGATGGAGTTCCGCGATTATATATAGGTTTAGCAGAGTCTACAAACTGCCAATTGTATACACGGCTTTGGGCAAAATCTTCCCTGTCTCGTAAGAATTTCGATTTTTTTTCTCTGTATCACTGCTCTCTCCAAGCGGTCTATATCTGACTTATATTTAGAATATTGTGATTGGAAAGCTTCCAGACTTTCAAAGGGTTTTAGATTATCTGTCATTTTGGTAATCTCCTGGTCAACATTAGTTAAAACCAATTCATCATGCTTTATCAACACTGATAACAAATCCAATGAACATTTTGTTAATATAGTTTCCCATTCTTTAGTTTAGTTTGGTGACATTTGGTGACATTTGTGAGTCATATCAACATTGCATACTTTTATGGTTACGTTACATAGACGACGTGCTTCTGTTGTGCAAAGGGGAGGTAAAACTATTGGATGAATTTGTTTCTGTATTAAATAACAACAACAAAAATTTGAAACTTACTTTGACAAAAAGTTTGACGGCTGTTGACTTTTTAGACGTATCTATTTCCATCTCAGATCAAAAAACTTTAATTACAGAATCTTATAGAAAACCTACAGCCTCCAATAGTATACTACGCCACTCCAGCTTTCATCCCCAATCAGTAGTACGTAACATTCCCAAAGGTGAATATAACCGCCTTAGACGCAATTGCTCAACAATTGAGGGCTTTAAATCAAAAGCCTCAGATCTTCAAACTAGACTCACTAGTAGAGGCTACCCTAAAAAATTGCTGAGCAAAGCATATCAGCAGGCTTTGCCAGTCCCTAGGGATGTGTTAATTTATCCTAACCTAAAAAAACAAGGGACATCGGAACCAGTGAGATTCATAGGTGATTTCTGTGATTATTCTGATCAGATTGTAAAAATACTTAACAAACACCTACATGTTATTCAATCAGATACTATCTTTATACAGGCGATTGGAGATAGAATCTCCATGTGTTGGAGGCGAGCACCTAATATAGGTGACAAGTTGGTGCAGAGCCACTTTTCTAGAACAAAAAAATCTAAAAGCACCTATAATGGCTCTTACTCCTGTGGAACATGTCGAGCTTGTCCATTCCTGAAAAAAACTGTAGAAGATCAATGTAAAATACTTAATCCAATGGCCAGACATTTTTTCCGGCTCTAATCCCAATTTGTTGTCTGCTTTTATTATAGAAAGCCTCCAACCGCATATCAGAGAGGGTAATCGTGATAAACATCTCTTACAGAGAGAGACACATTGGATTTTCTATATGAATTCAGTTTCTCCATATGGTCTAAATGAAGCTTTAAACTTCACATCCTTTTTATAATAAATTCAGAGTTCTTTCACTGTATAGCACCTTTTCGTGAATTTTCCACTAAATACGAGGTCCGATATATCTATGTGTCTAACTTTCGGCCAAGACATATGACGTTGTATTTAACTGTTATTCCTCAGGCTATCAGATATGGAATTACATGGATCTTAGTAATTAATATCACCAGATTACACGATTATAACCTAATAAAAAAAAATTCTCCTTAAAGATGAATAATTAAAAGATATGGTTTTACGATTATCCAGTAAATTAAATTTATCTTGAGAATATGGATTGACATCTAACACTTTAGACCTAATATATCCAGTGTGATTAATAGACTGTAATCTCACTACCATAGCTTTTCCTGGATCGATATGAGTATCTGTACTTTATTGAATAGTTGGTTTTGGCTGAATGGTCTAGTGTTATACCTAGGATACTAATGGTTATAGGTTCTATTTTGGTGAATTATTATTCAGTCAGGTGTTTGCTAACTAATTCGCTGATGTTGATTGGCCAATCACTATTTAAAAGGAGGATCCCTTTTTCCAAACACTTGTCATCGCCGGAGAGCGAAACGCGCGTCGGTGACCTTTCCCTGCTGTGCATCGGGGAATCAACCTCCTGAATCGACTGCATGCCGCCTTTATAATGCACTCTAAGACTCGTAAGACCATTTAAGTGACAAGGGGCCTGATCCAGAGCAACGACCGCAAGCGAGCGTACGACGAGCGTATGCGAAAATTCGGGGAAAAATTCGCAACGCGCATGCCCAGTATGACAGCTTCCGGTCGCCCGGGCGTCATGAGCGAATAGCGGGCGTATTGTGAGCGTATTTTTCGCTCGCGGGGCGTGCGTTCTTTACGATGGTCGGCTGGGCGCCCGTTTTACTACAGGGAGGCGGGGATAGTCATTTAAATTGTACAGTATGGGCGTGCTAAGCCCGTACGCTCAGCGTATTTTGTGCGAATTTTCGTACGGCCGACGGTCGTACCCAGTGTAGGGTATAGGCGTCGTATGCAGGTACTTTACTATGGGAGTGTTAGGGGCGTGTATGGTTTTTCGCACGGTCGAACGTACGCATTCGCCCGTCGTGCGAATTTTCGTAGCGCTGGATCAGGCCCAAGGAGGGTAAGATAAGGCCCGTTAGGGCTGAAGCGCTGACCGTGAGTTCGCTAGCCACAATTGCAGGAATAGATACATTTTGCTCCATATATTAGATTAGTGGGTCTCTTATCTTGTTATTGGAATTTTAGTATGGGCTACATGATTATTAATTGACAGTCGATATCTTGATACTACTATATGATTTTTGGTGGTTGTATGTTTGATACACAGTATTATTCGCTACATTGGCAATATTTTTCCATTTTTAAATTATATTTTTGATTTTAATTAACGAAACATTAAAATTTGTATTTTTTATACTATTTATTTTCTGGCATCATTGATATAAAGTGGAAGTGTTGCTAACTAAAAGGGTTAAGTTCTGGCCATGTCTTTGTGGCTCTCTCTTTTATATAACGCTTAAATTGTTTTCTTTGACTCTCGTTAAGCACCTCCCTAGTGGGAGTATTCATAACAAATGTGGGGTAGTGCGGTTCTCAATATTTTTTCTCTCATATTTTTATTTATCAATTTTTTTTATTATAAAACAATAATTTTTTTGCTGTATTTATATGTTTTCCCTGTGTCTGCGTGCGTTTCCTCAGAGTGCTCTAGTTTCCTCCCACATGCCAAAAACATACTGGTAGGTTAATTGACTGCTGAATAAATTAGACTTAGTCTGTGTGTGTGTATGTCTGTGTTCGGGAATTTAGTATGTAGCTCCAATGGGGCAGGGACTGATGTGAAATATTAAAGTGTGAATGGTAAAGTTCTATGTGATGGCGCTATATAAAAACCTGGTAATAAATAAATAAATAAATAACTGTTTTTACCAGCTTCAGATACGGTATACTACACTGCCCTTGTGCTGTGTATTTGGGCAGTATCCACTTACAGGGTAACTGCTGTGTTCCTGCACCCTATGTGATGTATATGCTTGAAATTCAAAGAACACAGTTATGTGTGGTTTTGCATTTCATGCAACCTGCACCACACTTCCAATTGCGCAATGCATTTGCGTGTGCATTTGTGCTCAGATCTGGATCGGGGGCCACTGATGATAAGAACCCTTGCAGACAAGGGGCTGCTCAGTGCTGATACACCAGTATCTGGGAAACACTTGATACTGTGTTCTACTGAGCACTGGGAAAGGCTGGTAAAATCAAGAATTTCCACTTATTCACAGTAATTTTTGGTTTCCTACAGCCGAACTGCCAAAGCTACCTTTGAAGCACCTATGTTCTGCCAAGACCTTGGTGCCAACTCCTAAAAAGGAGAAGCACAGTGTGTGTAATACAGGAGTTCAGAGCTACAATTTGCTGTGTCTAGTCCCATTCATAGTCAGGGAAAACAACAAGCTTCAGGGAATTACTACTCATTTACGTGCTGATTAACAGAGATGAGAAAAAAGGCGGTACAAATTAATGACACTTGCCATCAAATATATAAGAGGGTCATCAGAGAGCAGAGGCAAATTTGTGTCACAACTGTTTAAGGAATATTCATATGAGCTAGAGCACTTCTTGTGAACTAAGTAAAACAGTGGCTCATAAAATAAGAGGGTTAGATTTGTTGATTTAGGGTTGTTCCCAACATAAAGGCCCATATTCACAGATCCGTTTTCACGTGGAGTTGCTCATGTATTTTTATGTACGTTTTAACTGCACATGCGTAGTACCTTTATTTACGTAAGTTAAGTAGAATATACGCACGTATGTGCTTTAGGCACAGACATGTGAATCGCACTTGAGGACATACGTACGGAGGGGTGGGGTTGAATTACGTACTTGAAAAGTTACGTGAAAGAGGGTCGGGGAAGGCATTTAAATGAGCCTTTGAGGGTGTGGTTAGAATGAATTGCATGCTCGGAATACATATACGCATGTATGTACACACATAAAGTTAGAGGTGCTCTATGGAGGTGTAAGTCTACGATTGCACTACCATGAGAGACGAGTGTTATGGGTGTTGGCTTGCTACGTGCGTGCGTATAATTGCGTGCTTTTGAAAAAACGCATCTCTGAATTCGGTCTGAAATGTTCTTCTATCAGTGTTGTTGAACATCTTCAAAGTGTCTGGATTAAAAAGAATATTACCTAGTATTCATCCCTTTTAATATGTAACATTGTATGCACAATGTATAAACCTATACCAAAGAAAAACTTTGTTGTTTACTTAAAAACAGTAAAAAATGATTATCAAAGTTATAGACCCCATTTAGGTGAGAAGATCAAGATCACCATGAGGTGACTTATTTATTGAGCTGATTTGCTTTTTAGCTCAGGGGGGAATACACTGGAGAAACCTCTAAATAGCATATAATGATATGATTAGTGATCATATATGGATACACTTTTACCGTTTAGTTATCATGACCAGCATCAGATACCCATTAAGGCAACCTAGGCACCTGTCTAAGGCCTGGAAGGAACCAGGGGGCCTGTGGCTGCCTAAAATCTGAACAAAAATATTAGTTAAAAAATTTATAAAAAAGAGGTGAGCTCTTGGTTTAGAAAGATATTGGATATGTGACCCAAAGTTGGAACTCTAAAGTTTAGAGTTAAGATTAGACCATCCAGCAGAGAAGCCTTGGAAGTGGCGGATGGCTTATCACATATCTGCAGATATTTGTAACTAATTCTCTGACTTTTATTTATTTTATTTTTTTTAATCTCTTTATTAAAGCATGTAGTCAATAACATGAAAATGACAAACAATAAGATCAATCACAAAACAGAAACTGTCTTCACACATAAATGCATTTTGTATCCGACTCCATGCTCGTAGCAACCGTTCCATTATCACAGATCAAAATAAAATACAATAAATGATCTCAATAGTTGCAATAAAATGATGCACGGTGATACAGAATAAGGTAAGGATCAACATTAAGTGTCTGTCGTCTCCTTCCCCATTAGGCCCCCGACATTCTCTCCCCTTTTGAACCTCCAGACCACCTACATGTAAATGAAAACTCCATTATGGTGATTCGCCTTCAAACTGAATAGGTGGGTCATTATAGTGTAGCTGGAGTTCAAACCACATAGTGTGTCGGAAACAAGACCATACCCTTCTTCTCATCACGTCCGATAGGATATTAATAAAACCCTCCCACGTCTGGAAGAAAGCGTCTACTCTGGCTTCCTTTTGCAGCAATGCCTCCAGCTAGTCCATCCTGAAGAGGTAGAAAAGCTTTTCCCAAAAGAGAGCTGGGAGCTGGGGGGGGGGGGGGCGCGGGGGCAA
>WWET01000587.1:568867-582376 GCA_011038615.1 Limnodynastes dumerilii
ACTTCACTTTTCCTGGAGTGCTGGAGGAGAAATCAGCTATAATAACTCCTTCTGGTGGGCTGGGGGTGTTTTTAGCTTGAGGGGGACACACAGTGAAAACTTCAGCTTACCATTTGCTGTAATAAAAGAGATAAAAGCTCCAATTTGCTGTGAGCAGGAAGCTCTTGTCTCCTAGCAATGTGATAATTTATTAACTGCACTGGGGGGTGACCTGAGGGGAACTCTGACATACAGCAGTCATGCAGTCTTCCTTGGCCTCTATTACAAAGACAATGCTGAGGGTGACCTAAGGGGAATTGTGACATACAGAATATATATATATCTATACACAGAATATGTGAGTCAGTAGCAGGTACATGGACAGAAACCAAGAAAGGCGCAGAACAGCTCTGCCAAGGAAAACACAAATGGTTCGAGAGGGCTAACAGCAGACATAAGCATCTAAACGTCTAAGTAGTAATGGAAAAAGCAGTAGGCAGTGCAAAAACAATACTGGGGGAGTGTAAACCACAATAAAACCACCGATGAATAAAGCAGGGGGGGACAACTAGTAGGGAAACATACCCTAATGGCACATAAAAAAAGAGAGACAGTAATCCAAAGCAAAAAAAGCAATGAAATCAGAAAGAAAACATAAGTCAGAGAAAACAACTCAGGGGTAATTGTTCATTCAGTCCTTGAGGGGATACAGTCCCCAATTTATGGATCTAGTAGCTCTCTTTCCTAAGAAGCATTTTCTCAACGGTCACCCCCACGGGGGGCTGGGGGATATGATCAATCCCCATCCAACGGATGTCTTTAGGAGTGATTATGTTGTAGCCAGTGTCTTGCCACTGGCTGGTCATTATCCTTGCCTGATAGAGCAGCTTTGATCGCAGATCGGTGAAGGGCAAGTCTCTCTTTAAGTTTCCTGATAGTTTTGCTGATATACATTAATCCGCAAGGGCATTTGATCGCATAAACAACAAATTTGCTTGAGCAAGTAATAACATGTTTGATAGAGAATTCGCGATGAGTAAATGGATGCTCAAACGAAGGTCCAGTGTCCATACAAGTAAGGCAGCCAGTACACCTGTAGCAACCCGGGGGTCTAGATAAGAAAGATTGAGACACAGAAGGTGTCTTGCTTCTGATGTCGTTCTTACATAGCTGGTCCCTCAAATTACGGCCCCTGGTGTGTCTCATCAATAAGGAAGAAGCTTGTAGCATAGGTAATGCTGGGTCCGTGGTGATCACTAGCCAAAGGGATCTAGCAGCATGCTTGCAAAAAAACTTAAATGATTATAACGTGTAATCCATGGAATTCTCTTGTCTAATTGTTTCCTCGGTTTAGTGATAAGAAGTGATTCTCTGGAGATATGATCCAGACTTGATTTAGCTGATCGTAGACAAGAGTTGCTATATCCCCGCTGTTTGAAGTTGTTAATGACTTGCGTCATCAGCTGCCACTTCAGGGTCACTATTGATCCGCTTAGCTCTAATCAGCTGGGAAAATGGAAGTGCTTTAATAAGAGACAGTGGCATATAGCAGAGTGTTTTTATCTGTTGGTTTCTGGAACATCATTGTGGAAAGAAGATTCTCTTTCTTAATCACTTTAACGTCCAAAAAGTGGATTTCACTGGTACTTTTAGTGTGGGTAAATTTAATGGTTGACTCCCAGGAATTGATAGAAGACGTCATATCTTCAAACTCTTCGCCAGTGCCAGTCCAAATGGCGAAAATGTCGTCAATGTAGCGCAGAAATAATAGAAATTTGCCACAGTATAGGGGATTATCCAGAAACAATTCTTTTTCAACTTGAAACATGAAGGCATTCGCATACGATGGGGCCACATTTGACCCCATCGCACAGCCTTGTTGTTGTAGATAAATCACACTGTCGAACATGAAGAAGTTACATGTAAGGACCATCTTGAGGAGATCAAGGAAGAGAGTGATAGGGGGACTCAGATATTGTGGGCTGGATCTCAACAAGGTTTCAGTAGCTTGAACACCAGCATCATGAGGGATCCTGGTGTAGAGGCTCACAACGTCAATAGTGCAGAGCCAGTACAAAGGTGGTAAGTCCAACAAGGAGTTAATAATGTTCAGAAATTGGATGGTGTCCTTCAAAAAGGTACTCTGGGCTTGTATGATGGGCATCCAGATAACGGGAAATAGGCTGGAACAATGAACCTCTGGCGAAAATAATAGGTCTACCAGGTGGTTGCTGGAGATTCTTATGAACCTTTGGAAGTGTGTATAAAATAGGCATAACTGGATGTGTCACAGTCAGTGCCTCCATAGTTTTCATGGTAATGTGGCCCTCCAAGGTGGCTGTTTTAAGGATATCATGGAGTTGGTTCTTATATTGCATGGTAGGATCAGAGTTCAATTTCCGGAACACCATGGAATTTGATAGTTGCCGGAAAATTTCTGTGCAGTAATCCTCACGATTTAGAATCACGATTCCACCACCTTTGTCTGCCGGGCGGAAGACCAAGTCAGGGTCATTCTTAAGGTTCTGAAGTGCATCACGTTGACTCTGTGTAAGATTATCCATAACCAGAGGCATTTGGGCAGCAGCCTTAGTGATGCCATTTTCCAAAAGTCTGTTAAAACTTTTAAGGGAGGAATTAGATGAGGAGGGGTCAAAAGAGGACTTTGGCCTCAAACCCATGGGTAGTAACGAGTCATCAGTAGAAACAGGGGGATGTAACCCAAAAAATTCCTTCAGTCTTAGTTGACGTGAAAGTTTATAGGTCTCAATCTTGGATTGTAAGCCATCAAATGTGGTGGTAGGTACAAAAGAAAGTCCTTTGTTAAGTACCTCAAGTTCCGTAGATGTCAACACTCTGGAGGACAAGTTGAATATCAGATCCTCTTGGATCTTAGCTTCTTTGTGTCTTTTACACTGGCCGCCTCTCTTTGTTGCTTTGAAGAGCCTGGTCTGGAATCCGGAGTGCCTTTTACTACCGCCCCTACGGGCGGTTGGTTGTGAAAACCCCGACGGGGTGGTACAGGATTACGTTGGGTAGGCTCAGTATCACTGTCACTAGTATTCGGTCTGCTTGAAGCATCAAAAGCGGACCTCTGGACAAAGGGACGTCTTCTGTAGGGCTTACGTTTAGTAATCTGTATTCTTGACTCGGTCCCCGAGAACCAGGGGTAAACTAGGTTATCCTCATAATCGCGTTCCACCTTCTGTAGTTTCTCACGTTTAAACCTCGTCAGGTCAGCAGTGTATTGGTTAATTTTAGCTTCCAGCTGGGCCACCCAATCCTGAGAAGCATCATTTGCAAGTAGGGGTTTGTTGTCTCTGTCATAGATTTTAAGTTTTTCTTCTGTAGTCTTGATGGTGTTTCCTGATTCCTCAATGACAAAGAGCATAAGGTCGAATGAGGCTTCATTAAGCACAGCAATCCACCGGCGACAGAATTTGGGATTGCATCTCCCGATAGTAGGCATATTAGATATCCTGAAGCCTCGGGGAATCATCTTGTCACGGAAGTAATTTGACAAGGTAATACCGTGGAACTTTTTAGTTTTTTCTGGAGGTGTAAGCCCTCATGGAAAATATCCTGTGGTGTTTGCGAGTGAAGGACCCCCGTGGAGTCATCATCGGTGAAGAGTATGGCTTCCGCTTCAGCATCCAAAAAACTGAGGACATCACCTCTAGGAAGAGAGGCATGTGCAAGTCCTCTTTCTTCTTATAATAAAGAAATAACCAAAAAAATACAATATCCCAGCGCCTAAAAGTATGAAAAAAACAAACAAAGGCAGCCTATCACAAAACAAGTAGAAAGCTTGTTAAAGGGGTAAATACAGGTAAATAAATAATATGTGACCGGCGCCAAAAAAATTAAAAATAAATATAAAAATGTCTATAGATGAGTCTGACCTCTTGATATAAATCACTAATAACAATTTATTAAATACACAAACGTATAAAATAGCATAAAACATATATTATGTATCCTGAATTGACACCCTCATGCAAAAAACACTACCCTGGCCACAGGTAGAGATACTAAAAATATATATATATGGAAAAAAATGGGAATGATTAAAACAAAAAATGATGGTGATGATATAAATCAAAATTTTTTATAAAAAACAACAAAAAAGGTCCAACATGAATCCAATGGTATCAAATAGTTCTTGTTGTATTGCAAATGATGAGATGAATAATAAAGAATTTCTAAAATGAAAGTACTTACAGTGAGATGAGTAATGAACTGGATGGTGGAAATTAAAAATACTCACAGATGAATCTCCATAAATGATAAAAAAGAAAGGTATACGTAACAATGGATGGTCAGCATGGACTGCTGTATGATAGCAATATATCAACTGTTTGGTGGAGGTATCAATGAAACAATCTTGAAGCTGGCGGAGAGCAGAGGTGATGGTCCCACTAGGGGAATGGCAACAATAAGGTGAGTAGATGGCGTGCACCGAACTGTGCCAGAACTGTAAGCCACAGCCCGCGTTCTCAATCGCAGCAGAGCAACGGGGCGGTCCACGTGGCTGAGTAAACACCAGGACAAACAGACGGCTGATAACGACACTGAGGTGAGTAAACAACGTGCACCGGACTGTGCCAGACAACAAGCCACTGGCCGCGCTCCCGATGGCAACGGAGCAACAGAGCGGTCCACGTGGCTAGGTAAACACAGGACCAGAAGGACGGCACAATAACTGCACGTGGCTGCCGAGAGTTGAAACTGGCCGTGCAGGGTGGATGGGCTGTACTGAGCCGCTGGAGAGGCAGAGGAAAGTGTCCTGTGCAATAATCCGTGGGAAAAGAATAAAAACCAATTCTAGAGAATGGATGATGATCTCTAAGCAGTGGGTGTCAGCAGGATGACCCTTACGCGTTTCATCAACTTGCAGTGACTTCTTCAGAGGGAAAAGCGATATGGTGTCAATCTCTGGGCAGTGGATTTATAAAGCAGTTCAATTAAGTTTAATTATTCTGCACCTGTTTAACGCCCTGAGTTTGGATCAAGAAGTCAGCCTTCTAAACACGTAAATAATGTGTAAAAAGCAAATACAAATAATATTGCAATTAAATAGAATTAAATACATCTAAATGAATATGTATAAAATATAAAATAATATATATTAATTAACTAGATGAGAAGGCAGGCATTCCATCGTTGGTAAAGGACATTATTCAGTCTGTCTTAAAGGGATACAGTCCTAAATGCACGTGATATAGCATATATGCCTTAATTTAAATATACAAAGCCACGAAAAAATATAATAAATGTAATAACAACAGTTAGTACACAAAAAACCAAATAGTTTGAAAATGTATAATAAAAAATATATAAAAAGACAAATGGCAACAGATGGTGATGAGATTTTCATCTCATATAGGCTAGAATATACTTGAAAAATCTGTTCTTATTAAATAAAAAAAAGAGGGGGAAAGGCAAAAAAACGAAGTGATAAATCTAAAAATACTTATCGATAGATGAATCAGAGACAATATCTATAGACTATATTCCCAATATTATTGAATAATCAAAATGGAAACATCTATTATCTAAGAATGTAGATAATAGATCAAAATGCATGTAATAGATCAAAATGCATATTAGATAATTATTGTTTGTTATTCCCCCCAAAAAATTATATATACATATACTTATACATGTGGGTATATGTGTGCACGTGAATAAACACATGCTAACATCACACGCATACGAGTATAGCCACGATGAAAAAGGGGGAGCCACAAGGATGATGATACATGGAGCCGAGTGTGACCACATTATAATACCGCATTCAGCTCCATATTCTCATTCAATCCATCGGGAGCAAGGGAACTGAACTGATGGATCCAAAAGATTTCTTGGCTACAAAGACGTTTAAAACGGTCACCTCCTCTGGCCGTTGGTGGGATATATTCAATCCCTGTTACCTTAAGACAATCTGTTTTACCATTATGAAATTCAGCGAAATGTCTTGATACACTATGCAAAGGAGATTTTTTTTTATAACATTTCTTTTGTGTTCTCCAAATCTCGTTCGGAGACTTCTAGTGGTACGTCCTACGTAGTACACATCACAGCTGCAACTGAGGACGTATATCACGAAGGAAGTCCCACAATTAATAAATCCTCTTACATTGAATTTACGCATTTCGCCTTGAATCAAAAATTTACAGATCGATGTCTTATTAATATAAGGGCAAGTTAAACACCGAGTATCATTACATTTAAAGCAACAAACCACAGGAGCAGGTAACCAATTGTTTTTTACACAGGAATCATCAATTTTCATTATATCATTTTTCTTCGGACGTAAAAAACTAGGGGCTAGAATATTACGTCAATTCCTACCTTTTTTATAAATTACTACCGGAGAATTAGGCAATATACCCTTAAGATTTTTGTCCTGTAACAAAATAAGATAATTGTTTTTAAATATGTTTTTAATCTTATATGAAGCTTTATTAAATTTCGTGATAAAAGCACATTCATACTGGGAAGTAATTGTTTTTTTGTTATTATTATTATTCTGTTGTTTAGAAGACTCTGCATTCTCATTTCCAATCCTATTCTGTTCTCTATCTTTTTGTTTTTCCAATGTCAAAAGTTCAGACCTATCAATTTTTTGAACATCTGCAAGTGCTTTATTCAAGATATTAGACGGATATTTTCTGTCCTCAAATTTAATTAGCATTTCTTTAGCTTGATAATCAAAATCTTCCTTGCGTGAACAATTTCTTTTTAGGCACATTAATTGGCCTTTTGGTACATTATGTTTCCATTTTGTATGATGGGCACTCTGATAATGCAAATATTTATTTGCATCAGTTGGTTTATGAAAAGTAGAGGAAATAATTTTAGAATCCTGAATTTTAAGCGACAGGTCCAAGAAGTCCATCATGGTTTGGTGATAATTGAAAGTAAACTTTAACGTGCGGGCCCACTTCTTGTCGGACTATATCAATAGGAGTGCGTCCACTCCCATTAGAGTTTCCCATCCTCACTTGCTTTGGCTAAATACAAAAATTGTAGATTCTCATGTTTTAGTCAAAGGATGGGCTGCATCTGCAGAGCTCTATTTCTTTATGTCAATTCCCTGACCTCTCACAGTCCTCAAGAAGTTCCAATACAATACATGAGCAGTGCACTGACTCTGGGCAGAAAAATCTATCACGATCCTCCCGTCTGCACACTGCCGCTAGTGTGTCTCCCTTACGCAATACACAAAAGCCGTGAAATCCTGTTGTTAAGATCCCTCTCAACCTCCTCCTCTGATGGCCCCACACTTCTGGTCTAAATCCTTGTGTTGGCTGAAACCCGAATGCTTTGGAGTCTGTTCTGCCTATGTATACTATCTGATCCTCTTCCTCACCACCCACGTACCACTCTAATCCCCCTGTACAACAACCACAGCCGTACTGACTGTCTGCACCTATAAGTTCAGGAATATCCTGCCCCCTTCTTCTAGACGCCATACACTTTTCAGGGTATTTGCTTAAACATGTAGGTATCAACACATGCTCTTGCTCCTTTTTTCAAACAGTACATTAATATTAGACTGAAAATCACCACTATCACAATAATACAAGTTACAAACACATGATATTCATAATCATCCATGGTGCATATACAAACATTTGTTCTGTGACAGAGAGAGATAAGGCTAATAAGAGAATCGCTTGGATAACAACGAGAAAAGGTGCTGCAATTCCCCTCCCAGAAGACCAAACACGTCAAGTAACAACTGGCAGAAATCGCTTATCAGTTTGTTACTTACCGCGGTCTCAGACGGTGGTTGGGATTCTGGAGGAGGCAGCCTGTGCTTCTCGATGCGATCGCTGGATTCCCGGGGATGTTCGGCACCAAGTAATGTTAGAGGTGAACCCCCACCTGGACCTTCTGCGAGGGGGTCCTGACAACGATCTTCCCTCTGTCAAGAATATACCTCTAGCAACCGGTTGGAGAAGTCAAGTGAGACACGTCATCTGAGTCTGCAGCAAGAGTTCTAGTTTATTGTTACAAGTGAAGCTCCTTTATAGTGAGCTTGTCTGATACATTAGTATTAAGAAATTAAACAAAGAAGAGTGTTAATATTCATGCATAAGCTTGCTCAGGGACACAGATGCAGGGAGGACATTTCACTTCTACGACTCCCACAGCCCTATCTTGCAACAGTTTCTGGAACAACCTTGAATCTCACGGGTTGTAATAAATGCTTAATTCTGCTAAAATTCAGATTCTTACAGATACATGCAGTTTTCAAGAAACGAAACTTAGAGAGAGAGTACAAGATGGAGGAGAGAAACAAAATGGAGTTTACTTTATGTATTACTTTGACCTGCTTCTCTCAGTCCCTTCTCTAAATACTAAATAAACTCCTTCCTAACCCATCCCTCCCATCAATACCAGAGTCATTCTACACACATTCGCAGACATGTGTCACCTGTATGTTTCTGCAAGGTGGCGCTAGTCGCCCAGTCCTAAAGTCCTTTGGGAGCCTGCAGAAGGCAACAACCATTCCAGGCTTCAGATGCTGAGTTTGAGGGGACGGGAGACTGAGATCCCTTATCCTAGTCTCGTTCTCTTATAAGTCGTCCTTTTCATGAGTCATATTCGAATTCTGTCTCTCTTTCCCCATTCTTATCCATCAATCGTCTTTGTTGACTCAGGGCAATCTGAACGTGAGGCTCTGGATCTTTGAAAACCTTTGTGAGGGTTTGTCTCAGTTTCTGGGTTGGTTTTCTTTTAAACTTTTTCCTCAGACATGCAAAGCAACATAAAAATAGCTTGATTAAAATATAGAATAGCAAAATGATACCTGCAATTTTGGCAATTATGATTAGAATTCCCGACAGCCATGCAAACGTCCCTGAGAACCATTTTGCTGGGTTCAACCATGACCAATCTATGCCACCCCATGTCCAAGGCAACTCTTTATGTTCTTTGGCAAAATGGTCCTTTTCCCTCTCTATTTCTGCAGTACGGTTGGCCACTATTTTTTCCACATTATCTGTTTCATCTGTGATAAATGTACAACACATCCTCCCAGTTTGGGTAAAAAGGGTCATACAATAGCCCCCTGTCTGAGCTGTGAGATAGTCCAACACTAATCTATGTTGCAGTTGTTCTTTTTTTACCTCCTGTAACTTCCTTGCCAGTATTCTGCACGTCTCATCGTAAATTTCAGTGACATTATCCAGCAACCCTGCAAGATCTATTATGAGCTGAAATGCCCTTTTTATGCAACATCAGTTTACCTAGGGCATCTCAATTAAATTCCTGGGTGCTTTTGGTGCTTCCAATAATCTCCAGCAATTGATCTATTGGAGTGGTGCGGTAGGCGGGTGTGGAGACGATCAGTTTCTGCTTGAGGGCAGGCCTCATCCCTTCTAACACTTTATTCTTCACTAACCGTGCTCCCACACCATCCTCTGGGTTCAAGGCTTCGTTCCTGGTCTGTGTTACTATCTTGTAGTAATATTCCCGAAAGGGTCTGTCTCCTTGGGGACCCACATCCTCTGGGTGTATTTTGTTTCTCAGATAGCACCATCTCTTGAGCCTGTTAATAAATTGCACCCCGCTTCCTTCAATTTTCTTCTGCCCTTCAGCCACGGCCAATATTTGCTCATAGTATGCAGTGGCAGCCTGTGCTCCCATATTTTCTATGTCTCTCAAATCTCCTGGGAGTATCTTATTTTGGCAGATCTGTTTCATATCGACCCAAGCAGCAGCATGGAGATTGCACATGGTTTCCATATATGTTCCAAATTGTCCTGGGTTCTTGTAAGGATCAGGGCTGTCCTTTAGGGCAGTCGAGACTTCCATGACCGAAAATGGGATATGTTGCTCTCTGGTGATGAATTGTGGTTGCTGTCCTCCACCCTCTGCAGGTTGTCCTGCCGTGGGATTCACATAGGCATATGTTCTGACCGGGCATATCTGTACTGCTCCATCTTCGGTCTCGGCATAGTACATTGGGCGTATTCCAGACCTCTTGTGCTTCTTTCTTGTACCTTTTGGGGACTGCTCCATTTTTCCTGGTTTATTGAAGTCCTTCAGTCTTGTCACAGCCCTCGAAGTTGAAGTGGGCTGGCAGTTGGGGCAGTCGTCACCTTCTTCTTCCAGGCATACAGCGCAGTTTGCACATATTTTTATCACGGGATACTTTGCATGGGTTTCCGAGGCAGGAGAGGGTGCAGTGAGAGCGTGATCAGGCTCCTCTGGGGGTTCCTCATATGGCGGGGGTTATTATGGGGTAGGGTTTGTGGGTCCTGTGGAGGCGTTTCCTGACCAAATATACTTCTGATTGGATGCATGGGTTTCTGTACATACAGTTTAACTCTATTCCAGCCTGTCTGCTCACCTGAGACAGTATGTCCCTGCCTGTCTTATTTACCTGTAAGACAGTATGCCTGCGATCAGTTCCCTGACCTTTCACAGTCCTCGAGAAGTTCCAATACAATATGTGAGCAGTGTACTGACTCTGGGCAGAAATCTATGACGATCCTCCCGTCTGCACATTCCCGTTAGTGTGTCTCCCTTACGCAATGCACAAAATCCGTGAAATCCTGTTGTTAAGAACCCTCTCAACCTCCTCCTCTGATGGCCCCACACTTCTGGTCTAAACCCTTCTGTTCTGACTCGATCGTTTCAGGGACTCCATATCTACACACTATCTCAGCTAACAACTTCTTGGCAGTGGTTGTTGTGGTTGCTTTTGCTACTGGCCAGGCCTCTGGCCATCTGCTGAAAATATCTGTACACACTAAAACATACTCATAGGTTCCACATTTAGGCATCTGAATGTAGTCTATCTGCAGTCTCTGAAATGGGAAATAAGCCTTTGGGGTATGGCCTAGAGTTGTCCTTGTTCTCCTGCCAGGGTTGTTTTCGGCACATATCCAACACTGGTCAGTAAAGTTCTTTGCTGCCACATAGAAGCCTGGGGCGATCCAGTATTCTTGTACCAGGTCTGCCATCTGACCTTTTCCTTTATGATCTGGGCCATGTGCTACTTGAAGCATCTGTGGGTACAGTGCCCTTGGCAGGCACCATCTTTTGCCTTGTTTCCACAAACCTTCCTCTCCTCTTGAGGCCCCCATTTATATCCATGCCTTCTGCTAATTTTTGTCTGCTTGGTGCTGCATGTTGATGAGGGTGGTCATGTCCATGGTAGAGTTCCCTTCCTGTACAGTCAGCACATTTTTAACTTGTTTCATGGCAGCTTTCCTTGCCTACAAACCTACATATGGCTTCCTAACGTTAAGATGTCTCTTCTTTATACACCAACATTCCCCATCATATGGGTATAGAAGCCATCCGGAATGAGTCGGGATGTGACGATCACTGGGAGACTACGTGACTTTTTGGTGAATTTTATTTTTTTTATCCTTACTCACAATTATTTTCTTTTTGATGGGACTTTTTATCTTCAAGGCCATGGGACGGCCATGGGCACCAGATTCGCACCGAGTTTTGCAAACCTTCATATGGCAGAGTTCAAGGAATTATACATCTGGAATGGTTCTCACTTGGCGAATCTGGTGTTCTATGGCCGTTACAATGACGACCTATTTATTATTTGGGATGGGGATCTTTCTTCAGTTAATCACTTTATTTCCTACCTTAATCACAATGGTCACAATCTTTCATTTACACACTCTTTCCACCCCTCATCTGTGGATTTTTTGGATATTTTGATTTCGGTTATCAATAATTCCATTGTCACCAAGAATTTTCGGAAGAAGGTAGATTCCAACAACTATTCTCCATTATACAAGCCATGGAAAGACAATGTTCCCAAGAGCCAGATGAGCCGCCTCAGATGTAATTGTACAAAACTATCGGATTTTGAACAACAAGCATCCCTTATGTCAGAAGATTTTATACAAAGGGGATACCCTGTATCCATTATAGAAGAAGCAAAGGAATTTCCTAGAGGTTTAGAAAGAGAATCTTTTGTGAGTAGTATCAACACACATCAGAATAAAATACACCAAAAACCGTTTTTAGAGGATAGTAAGAACACAGTATTTATTAGTAAATTTAACACCAAATCACAAAAAATCAAGAACACTATATATAACAACTTTACAATTCACAAATGTGACCCGGTCCTAGCTCCCCTACTCCCTAACAAACCCAAAATTGTTTTTAAAAAGAATAAATGTATTAAGAATGTCTTAGCACCTAGTTGTCTCCCTATGCTTAATAATAATAATGATAAAGTCCACTCATGGCTCCAAGAAAAGCCAAAGGGATGTTACAAATGTGGGGCCTCTACTTGTATAACATTTGGTTTTTTGCAAATAGATCCAAGAACATTGTCTCACATGTAGGTGGAGCGGTTTTTAATTTTAAACATTTCATTAGCTGCTCCACCACTTATGTAGTATACCTGACCTCCAGTGCGTTGGGAGGACCACACGCACACTGAAGGAGCACTTTAGAGAATATAAGAGGAATATAGAGAAGGGGTTCCTCAAACATAGTGTTTCGAGACACTTCTCAGAAGCACACGGGAGCAAAACAGACTCCTTAAAAATTTGGGACGTGGACCATGTCAAAATTACTCTGAGGGGAGGGGACCGATATAAAAAACTATGTCTACTGGAAAGTGAATGGATCCTTAAACTACAAACCCTAGTGCCAGACGGGTTGAATGAAACCCTGGAATTTGTAAACTAGAAACAATATCCACTCACATAACCCCTTTTCCATTTTTTTTTTTTTGTGTATGCCAAGATGTTTTGCTCGCTTTAAATATGAGAAATTTTTATTCCTTATATGTTCACTATAGTGTCCATACATGGAAAAAGATTGGTTTGTGTAGGTGCGGGTACTATGGAATATTCAAGACACATCCAGTGAAGAAATTTAGTCATTCCGGTATATTCGGTGTGCAGAATTCTTCTATGAATTATTATTTGTATTTACCTATATTATTTTCTCTAATTATTTCAAATTTTTTTTGTATATTTAAGTATTTATTCATTAATTAATTAACATTTTAACCTATTTTATTTATGCTTTTTCATTAATTTTTTTATTTTGTTAACGATATCTGATCTATTTTGTGTATTTTTTGTAAATTTTGTGCATAAAATTATTCTTGATTATAGATTTGAGGCTGATGTATATAACAATAAATACACCTTTCCATATATATGAATGTGTATATATATGAATGTAGTACTAATTTCCGGCGGTAAAAATCCCGACGTTAAAAATACCTCCACGAGGGTACCGGCAGTGAAAATTCCGACACTACAAAAATCCTGACACCACAAAAATACCGGCGGTAAAAATCCCAACACCCCAAAAATACCGGCGGTGAAAATCCCGACACCAAAAAAATACCGGCCCAAAAATTTACCGACCCCTAAAAAATACCGGCATAAAAAAAAATACCGGCACCAAAAAAATCCCGACGCATTAAAAATACCGCCCCCAAAAAATACCGCCAATTTAAAAATCCTCCCGCTAAGCAGTACCCCACAATAAGTACTTACAGTTATAATCCCGACT
>WWET01000587.1:592990-607512 GCA_011038615.1 Limnodynastes dumerilii
GGTTCCATTTGCACAACAGCATGTGAAATTGTGTGTTGCTTCCTAAGTGGACAGTTTGATTACACAGAAGTGTGATTGACTTGTAGTTACATTGTGTTGTTTAAGTGTTCCCTTTAATTTTTTGAGCAGTGTATATATATATATATATATATATATATATATAAAACCCCAAAAAGAGGCACAACTCACCCAAAGTGAAGCTCACATGCTGAATGCTGAATCGGCAGCGCTCATGCCCGCAGAACGCATCAGAACACCCCCCAGTTTCCGGCAGCAGCATATACATCAGGGGGTTGCTATGGTGAACAAACTACACTGCTTCACCTCCATCATCCAGACTGTTGCTCAGCGTGGGGCCAGTCCACCGAAACAGTTGCTAAGGACGCCAAACACCCGCAAACAGCGCGGCACTGTGGAAAACAATATACAAACAGGTCGCAATTCATTTCAAATAATGGCATATCAGTATTCAATTATCACCACTAAAAACAAAGAAATCTGGTGAATACATAACAATGCATTTATATCAGGAAACTGCTAATCAATTAAACTGGCCGGTACTTAATTTAAATGTCTAGGAATAAGGAATTGCCATCTCAATTTAAGTAACCATTCAAACAATCAATTACCAGTTAAAGATTTAGACCACTAAAAGTTTCAATGCATAGAATATAGACATGATTGCTGACCCTCAATCTTAAAGAAATGTATGCGAAGGATACCAAAGTCACAAATAGCAGGATAATGGAAGGACCTCAGTTAGTCCTCCTGGTTTAACTGTTCCAAGGGAGAAGATCCACTTTGCCTCCACACATAAGAAAGACAAATCTCGATCACCCTCTCTCGAATTCAAAGGCACATTATCAATTAATTTGCACCTCAAATCTGGAAGTAGATGTCTTGCTTCCAGAAAGTGCCTCGCCACTGGTTGATCTGTTTCTCCTGTGGCCAGGGCAGACCTGATGGAGGAGCGATGTACATTGAATCTCTCCCTAAATGTTCTTTTGGTTTTGCCTATGTAGCATAATCCGCAAAGGCAGCACAACATATAAATGATAAACTTAGAGGTACGTGATAGAATATGTCTGATCTTATAAGTTTTTCCAGAATGTGGATGACTAAATGTTTTGGATGCTTCCAGATGCCTACATCTCATGCATCCCACACATTTGTATCAACATGGTTGTCGTGACAGGAAATGAAAGTTTTTGTCTTTACCACCCAGTACTTGATATCCCTCCCTCTTTGATAACATTGCATCAAGCACATGTCATTAAAGAGGGGAGACTTGCATCCGACCGTACAATCGACCAAAGTGCTCAAGCTGCTTGCTTGATCAGAGGGCTAATGCTGACAGCTTTATCTCTGGCGTCCCTTAAGGCAGACCAGGTGTATCCTCTTTGTATAAATTTCTCCTCCATGATGTTAAGTTGAAGATCTCTCATTTCCACATCACTGCAGATCCGGCACACCCTCAAAAACTGTGAATATGGGAAGACCCTTTTTCAGGGAGGGTGAAAGAATGGATGAAAGAAAAAGAGTGTTCCTTTCGGTGGGTTTTTCAAATAAAGAAGTGGATGATTGGTGCCCGTGTAGAGAAATGTATCATAATACATCCAAAAAATGTATCTCCTTGTCACTGCACTTAAACATGAATTTGATGAATTCATTCATTGTATTCACTGATTAAATAAATGAATTGAATTCAGACATAGACATTCAGAGAGCCATCCGAGAAAAGTTTGCAATTATTTGCATGGACGTAGCAAGGTAAAACCTCTGACACTCCCCTCACACGGACGGGTTTTCTGAGACTTACGAGTGCCTCGACCTGCCTTTTATCTATGTGGGCATTTCCGTGCGTCGAGTAGTACCGTACGTGCGTATCTAACTAACTGAACCCACACCTCGCCCACACGCCTTCATTAAAATGTCTCCCCCACCCATTTTTATTTAAATTCTCACGTGCGTATTTTTAATTGGGAGATCCATGCGTATTTACCCAAGTGTGATTCACAAGTCCGCCCTCGAGGCACTTCCGCATGTATAGTCTACGTGAATAAAATACTACGCATGCACAGTGGAAACATACGCACGGAAATCGCAGTGAAAACAGTTCTCTGAATACGGCCCATAGTTCCCCTTCAAAAGATCAAGATGTTGTCAATAAAGCGTGTGAAAAAAAGTAGTTTGTACTTGCACATTGGATTATCAAGAAAGAGGGATTTTTCTACTGTACCCATAAAGGCATTCGCAAATGAGGGCGCTAATGGTGACCCCATTGCACAGCCTGATACTTGCAGATAGTAAGACCCATCAAATAGAAAATAATTTCTAGTCAAGATGAATTCCAACAATCTTCTAAACAAGGTAGCGGGTGGTCCATCATACGAAAGGTTATCACAAATAAGGTCACAAGTTGGATGCTTTGTTGATGTGGAATACTAGTGTACAGAGACGTTATGTCTACTGTACACAAGATAATTTCGCCACTCACCATGGAGAAACACTCCAATTTAATTAACAAATTGCTAGTATGTAGTGAGATATGGAATACATGGTTGGAGGAATTTATCTAAAAAAATGACTATAGGGTGTGTAATGGATCCCCTTGCTGATAGTATCGGTCTTCAAGGTGGATAAACAGGGTCCTTATGCAATTTTGGCAGTGCATAAATGATTAAATTCATCTAAATTTTGTTCATGTTTATTAATTTAATATTAATTCAGACAGTTTGAGAGATTGATTTCTATGGCCCGGATTCAGAGCTGCACTTCCGTCTATTTTTGTGATGGCATTGCTGCAAAAATGAGCACTGCGCATGCTCAGACCCGGAGTGTACTGTGAGTGTACTGTCTGTCTGGGCATCCGACTGCACTGTGCCTGTTAAACTGGAAGTTCCACAATATTTAAATGAGAAAAGTGGTGTTTTTCTCATTTAAATATTGTGTGCAGGGCTTAATAATCCGTACGCTTACACCATCCCTGTGATGGTGTAAGCGTAAGGAGCAGCTCATGAAGAAGAAAAATAGAAAAATATTTATTAGTATATTAAAAAAGAAAAGTACACATGAAAAAAAAAAAAACATTATACATAAATAAACCCCTTATGCTCCCAACGCAACACCATAAATAAATAATACCGGCCTGACAGGGGGTTGCTGATGCTTGTACAACTTCAAGCACCATCATACCCATCATTCTGGTGCTTGGAGAACCACAAGAACCAGCATGCCCTGCTATCCAGATCCCACTGCGCCATGTCATTTCCTCCATTGTAGAAAAAAATTAACTTTAGGGAGAGCCATTGTAATGTAAAAAAATAAAAGTACAATAAAAAAATAAAAGCCACTTACCAGTTTTCTATTCATTTAATCCAGGGGGGATTCCTTAACAAAAAAATAAACCCCTTTTGTAACATTGCAAAAACATGTCCTGCAAGCAATTCTACTGTTATTGGGGCATATTTATGGTGCTATCGGGTAGGTATTATTTATGTAGTTTTGATAAAGCGGCGAGGGGGGGACAGTGGGGAAGGGGTTTTTTATAAATATAAAAAAAATTTTTTTATATTTTAAACTATAAAACGGATAAGGATACCTGCAATCGGAGCTATTACGGCTCCGATTTTTATATATTTTTTAAAGGGACATCTTTGCTACGGCCAATTTAGAGACGCGTGTTTGTAAAGAAACACGCACCTCTGAATCGTAAGTTTCACCAAAGCTAGCGCACTGCGCATCCGCTAAGACTCTTAGGGCCTCATTCATTAATGGGCAGCGATCAGTTACATTGGTCCTC
This sequence comes from Limnodynastes dumerilii, assembly GCA_011038615.1. Lineage (NCBI taxonomy): Eukaryota > Metazoa > Chordata > Amphibia > Anura > Limnodynastidae > Limnodynastes > Limnodynastes dumerilii. The sequence goes on from WWET01000587.1 coordinate 596,793, forward strand.
TACTGTTTCTGACGTCATCTCTACTATAAAAACACTGCCCCCTAGTGACTTCATCGTCATAAGGAGCAGCCCGGATGGCGAATAGAAGTGTTCCTGCATCGTGGCAACAAGAGAAGATGCTCCAATGAAGAAGAAAACAGCAGAAGACATCAAACTAAGAAGAATTGAAGGCTTCCCAAGATGCTGACATCAAACGGTGAGAGCACAAAAATTTTATTTATTTTAATACACACGATACACTGCACACATTACACTTAGATTAGGAGAGATGACCAACGGAGGTAAGTCCACACATTTAGGGAACCTTTTTAGTTAGGGAATATTTTTTTTTAACATGCATACTTTATTTAATGATTTTAGGGGTTAATGTATGTTTTGTGGGTGTTTGATTTTTTTTTAACACACTACACGCAGTGCTGCATGGTTAGAAATCTAACCATGTTGTTCTGATAGAATTACAAGGGTCAGCTTTGCTAATCCTTGTAGTTCGATCAGTACAGCAAGGCTAAGGCTTTCAGCCATGCAGTACTTAGGTTTTACACAGACAAAAACACATGTCTGTTATACGGACATGTGTTTTTGTCAGTCCCGAGAGGAAATCACAATAGAATTGCACCTCTCTGGCTGCGATTTTATTTTTGGTGATTTCTAGGCGATTTCACAGCGATTCGGTGAAATCGTCCTTAATGAATATCAAAATTTGTATCTTTAACATTAAAACAAATTGGGGCTGCAATTTAAACACGCGATTCCAAATCACACTCAAATCGTGTGAATTGGAGTTTAATGAATATCACGCGATTTGAGACGATTTAGACAAAATCGACTTTAATGAATCTGGCCCTTAATCCGGTCCTATGTTAATACATTTGGGTGTTCATACTAATTGACATAATTCCACTCATAATTATGTTAATTAAATTATACACCTACATTTGTTTACATATATTATGAATTAAATACATATAGTTATATAATCTTTTTACAAATTATTAACATTGAAAGTGATTACATCTTTAATTATTTTTCACTTGTACAGATACGAAACTTTGCACTAAATTTGTGCCTTTCTTATTACACTAGTTGAAAGATTAATTCTTAGTTGGGTAAGTATATTGAGAATTAATTTAATAATAATAATAATAATATTGAATAAATATCTGTTAACATGTTTCATTTGTTCTATTAATGGCTGCCAGAAATAGTGGAGATGAATCTTCCTTTTCGCATGTTGCTGAATCACCAGGTTCTTAAGAAACAGCACAAAAAGAGAGGAAGCGTGAAAAGGAATTTATAACTGCTGAGAATGAGTGCCTTGTGGATGGTGTGCTGCAAAATTATCAGCAGTTATTTGGAAAGCAAAACATGTTTAGCGGTTTGGAGAAGAGTGTCAGAATCTGTCTCTGCTGTTGGTGTTGCGCGACGTTCTGCAGAAGTTTGTCGCAAACGATGGAATGACTGCAAAGTTTCTGTCAAGCGCAAACTTTCTGCGCAACACCAGCAGGAAGGTGGTACAGGCGGAGGACCTCCATTGGTTCTGCAATTCCTTCCTTGGGAGCAGAGAATCCATGACCAGGGCCATCAAGAGGATTTCTGGGCCCTGGTACAGCAAATTCTTGGGCTTTCCCGGGGTTGATTAGTATAATTGATGACAAATATAAATATATCTGTGCCGCCGTGAAGCTTCACAAATGTGGGGTCACTCACCTCTTTTCTGCTTCTCACCTTTTTTTCTTTTTCTTCTTCCTTCCCTTTTCTTTCCTTTCCTTAGGTGCCTGACAGAGGCAGAGACAGAGGCATTGGTTCAATATAGATTTTCTGCTTGTAAATAGTTTGATAGTCAGACTAAATATGACTTTTAATTAGTCTGTACTTGGGTACTGGTATCTCCAGTTATTGCTATTGTTTGTACTTAAATTTTAGAAAGAGACCTACATAAAAAAAATTCCATTTCTCTATCAACTCTAAATGTTTAAATTTATATTTTATATTTTTCTATGTTTAGTGTTTGTCTAGTTGCAGTTTGTATCGCATCATTTGTATACTATGTATAAATCGCTAGAATGTGTACATTTTAATCTATTTTGTTTTTTTAAATAATAAGCTGTCATCAAGTAAATAGTATTTAAGCATGTAGCGGTAGTAGCGAAACCACGCCCCCTGACGAAGTCCATTGAAGTGACAAAACGTGTAGGGGAGGAGCTATACACGCAGCAAACCTCAACGCGCTGGATTGGGTATCGGTGACACAAAATTTGTGTTTCAGCTGGAAAACGGTCTGTATTTGAATAAAACCCAATTTATGAACTGTCAATTGAGCTATCTTCTGCATCATGGTTAATTATAGATGCAAAGAAATGGTCAGGCTTTAATCTGACGTTTCAGTGGCTAATAACCACTTTCATCAGGGACAGACATAAACAGACAGTGAAAACATCACAACTATATATACTGATTCAAAGACTAACCCTCTTTACACGTGCATGCTGCTTACCGTTGTACAGTCGCTCGGAGCTCATCGGCTGTACCAGGCCACTCCCCCGCATGCGGCCAGGGAATCCCCCGTCTCACAGTTGTCATAGTGATCCGACGCTAACAGCGGGCACGGAGGACGTCACCTGCCATCAGCCAATAGGAGAGGCTCGGTTACACAAGCCAAACGGCCCACATAGCGAAGTATTAGGCAGCATGTGTGCACTGTAAGGGGTATAAACAAGGATACAATAAACAAAAGAAGAGGCAACAATATCGTACATTAAATGACATATATCAAAGACAGTATCACTACAGAACTAGGTCCAAACTTCAATGAGGAACATATAGAAGTTGACAACATAGGGTGCAGAGACCCCGCTCAGTAAAAAAAACAAAAGACATATATATAATTATCAAATAATCAAACATGGTTACTCAGTCCCAAAGGACCCCTAAGGGTCAAATTAAGCACAACAAGAAGTTATCACAAGAAGCATGATAATGGGAGAACTTCATTAAGACCCCCAGGTTTTACTGCCCCAGTGTGAAGATCCATTTATTCTCCAACCTGAGTAGGGCCAGGTCCCTATCACCTCCCCTGGGATCAAACGGCACCTGGTCAATCAAACGACATTTGAGATCAGGTAAAGAATGTTTAAATTGACAAAAATGTCTCGCTACAGGCTGGTCCGACTGTCCACTGGCAATCACTGATCTGATGGCAGCCCTATGGAGATTAAATCGTTCTTGGAATGTCCTCTTTGTTTTCCCGATATAGCAGGAACCGCAGGGACAGTGTAGCATATAGACTACAAATTTAGATGTACACGTAAGAACGTGTCTAATATGATAAATTTTGCCGGAGTGCGGGTGGTTGAACGTCCTTGTCGTAGTAAGATGTCTGCATGTGGTACATCCCACACATCTGTAGCATCCAGGGGGTTTAGATAAAAAGTGAGAAGATGGTGACTTTAAATGGGAAATGTCAGTCTTGACTACCCAATCACGAATATTCCTTCCCCTTTGGTAGCAAGGCATCAGTGTCTTTCCACGGAATATTGGAAGTCGTGCATCGGTTTGAATGATTGGCCATACCGCTCTGAGGGCCTGATTAATCAGCGGGCTCATTCTATTGAACTGATGAGTCCAAGGTATTTTATCTACAGGAGAGGAAGGTTTGGTCGAGGGACAAAGTAATTGTTGACGTTCAATCTTGGTAGCCCTGGATCGTGCATGAATAGCCTCTATTTTCGAATTTCCGTTGCATCAGATCCAGCTGCACATCTCTAGTAGTAACATCACTACAAATCCTACATACACGTAGAAATTGAGAAAAAGGTAAACCTTTTTTCAATGTAGGCGGGTAATGGGTGGATGCCAGTAACAGATTGTTACGATCTGTGGCCTTTTCAAAAAGAGAAGTGTGTAGTTTCTGGCCCTGAAGAGATATCTGGACGTCAAGGAAGTGGATCTGGCAGGGATTACAATCAAATGTAAATTTGATGTGATCATGCATCATACTAATAGAAGACATCACAATATTGAACTTCATACTAGTGCCCCTCCATAGTATTAGCACATCATCTATATACCGTGAAAAGAAGAGTAGTTTGTCCTTGCAGAGTGGATTATCCAGAAATAGTACCTTTTCCACCAAGGCCATATAGGCATTGGCAAACGACGGTGCCACAGGGGACCCCATCACACAGCCTGATGTCTGCACATAGAACTCACCGTCAAAGATAAAGTAATTCCTCTCTAGAATGAATTGCAGAAGTTGTCTGAATAATTCTGCTGGAGGACCCGTATATAAGGGATTATCCTGGATCAGTACACATGCTGCTTCAATTCCCCCTTGATGGGGTATATTCGTGTATAACGATGTGACATCCACCATACACAGGATGGTGTCAGATGGTAAAAAAGTGAGAGCATTTAGTTTCACCAGGAGATCGCCTGTATCTCTAAGGTATGTATTGAGATTCTGGACACATGGTTGTAAAAATGTATCCAGGAAGACCGCCACTGGATGTGCCAAAGATCCTCGAGCCGAAATGATCGGCCTACCCGGTGGATGAACAGGATCCTTGTGGATCTTGGGCAATGTATACATAATCGGTACTCTTGGTGCCTTTGATATTAGTGCCTGATATACAGAGTCCGGGATAATGGCATTAGAGATGGCTTCCATCAAAATAGAGTGTAATTCATTAGAGAAAGTGACCGTAGGATCCCCTGGGAGACGTTCATATGTAGACAGATCAGCAAGCTGTCGGTTTATTTCTGCTTTATAGACCTCCAAATCTTGAATTACCACTGCACCGCCCTTTTCCGTAGGGCGGATGACAATAACAGTGTAACTTGCCAAATTTTTTAAGGCCTTCTGTTCTTCCGTGGTAATATTGGAGTGCATTTTAGGTAAAGTCTGTGTGGTTTTAATCACTGCATCATCTACAAGCCTCAGGAATGTCTTAATGGAGGCATTGTGGCTAGGTGGTTCAAACTTAGATTTTGCTCGGAATTGAGCATATTGAGGAAAGTCCGTCAGACTGGGAACAGTATTATATTGAAATGTTCTTTGAGTTTAAGATTCCGATTCAATTTATATTGATCTACCTTCCATTTGAAGGGATTGAACTCTGATGAAGGTACAAATGAAAGACCTTTGGAGAGAACGGATGATTCTGCATCGGATAAAGTCCTTTTGGATAGATTATAGATTAGGTCTCGCTGAGCTGACTTCGAGACCTGGTGTTGTATTCGGAGGCATTGGCCCCCTCTCCTCTTCCTCTTTGACCTCTCCTTCGTGGACCGCCACTGCCCCAGCGCAACGGAGGTTTGCCTAAAAAACCCCCTCGACCGTTGGTTGTGGCTTCATTGTCGGTATTCGTGCTCTCCCCGCTCGATGTTTCAACCAGATTATTAAAGGCTCTTGGGCCCCTTGGGCGTTGTGGTCTTCTCCGTCTGAACATATATTCAGTGCCTGACAGCCAGGGATAGACGCGATTTTCATCGTAATCTCTCAGCACCTCGTGCAGCTTCTCCTTCTTAAATCTCACCAGGGAATCTCTGTAATTAGTAATTTGGGTCTCTAATTTAGCAAACCAGTCAGTCGTTGTGTCTGCTGCTAGAGTCTCCTTGTGCTTGATTTCAAAGGTAGTGATTTGTTGTTTAGCTTTGGTCACAATGTTGGATGCTTCCTCGATTACAAGCAACATCAGGTCCATGGAGCATTTGTTAAGGATGCCTACCCATCTTCTGCAAAAGTCATTATGGTATCTTCCAATTGTAGGAATCTTCTTTATGCGAAATCCACGTGGTATAATCTTCTGTCTGTAATGGTCTGATATTGTGATGCCATGTAACTGAAATTCGACCTCTCTTCTACGGTACTTTAAAACCTTGTTATATAGGTCATAATGTTGTCTTTAGGGTTGACAGTCTCTAAATGTTCCTTAAACAGAATATTCTCTGCCTCTATATCCGAAAATACATGTGATTCCCCTCTGGGGTTAACGGCCTGCACCAGGCCAAAATCGGAAGAAGATGGTTGTGACATAGTTCGTGTAGATACACAAAACGGGAATAATCCCGAATCAGAAATAATATAGTCCGAGTTCAAATACAATCAGGTCCAAAACACTGTAAGTAATAGTGTTGGTAGGGAGCACCTCCCGTAGTGTGAAAGATGCTCACATCAATCCAATATACATTGCGCAGGTACGGCACTCAGTCCAATATAATCCAATAATGCTGTGATGCTCAAATGGTTAATAGTACAGAAAACAAGAAAAAATGGCACTCATAGACTTAAATAGATGCAAAGAAGTAGTCAGGCTTTAATCCGACTAAGTGGCTAATAACCACTTTCATCAGGGACAGACATAAACAAAGACAGTGAAAACATCACAACTATATATACTGATTCAAAGACTCACCCTCTTTACACAAGCTTACACAAGCTTGTGTAACCAAGCCTCTCCTATTGGCTGATGACAGGTGACGTCCTCCGTGCCCGCTGTTAGCGTTGGATCACTATGACAACTGTGAGACGGGGGATTCCCTGGCCAGATGCGGGGGAGTGGCCTGGTACAGCCGACGAGCTCCGAGCGACTGTACAATGGTAAGCAGCATGCACGTGTAAAGAGGGTGAGTCTTAATTAATTAATTTGGTAAACAAGCAAGTGATATGGTTAATTTTAATAGTAGATAGGGTGAATATATCTATGCCTTTAAGATTTGTAATTGTAGCCAATTAATTAACGACCAGTTGTGACCTTTTTTTAAAAACGGCTTCCACAGACAGCAGAGTACTGCTTGAAAAACTCCTAATCCTTGTGACGAAATGCGTTGTAGAATACCTGTAGTGAACCTGCTTTTTTGTGACTGTACGGATAAGCACTTTACTTTTTTAAAAGATTTTTGCACGATATACCCACAGAGTGTATACGGCGGGGATGCCATGTACGGCAATCCGCTGCTACTTGTCTATTTGTTGCTATACCACACTGGTATTTGGACTGTTCATCACAGCTTGCAACAATCAGGGACAAAGTATCCTTCGGTAATTATTCTTCCAGTCCTTTGCTACATTTTATATACCTATTTCAGCTTCTAAGTGCAGAGTTTGCTTTGAATGAAAGTCAGGCTTGCCCTCGGGCATTAACCATTCGGACCTCCACTGCTATATAGGAGTTTTCCCTGCGGGCTGCATTCACTTCACATTACTTTGGAAATTCCCTTTGTAAAAATACGGGACAGTCAGAGGATAACTAAATATGGGTGTGGATCCCCGCAAAGAAAATTAGAATTTCGAAAATGCGAATGTTGAAATTTCTATTGCGAATGTGACTTTTCGCCGAAAATGCTAGAATTCGATTAATGTATACACCTATATATTTCTATTTATACCACGCTTAAATTATAACCATTCCAAATAGAAAGTCTGTATTTTGATTACTACTTAATTTACAATAGTATAAATTTCGAAACAGGCCAAACTAGAATAAAATTCATTAAATAGTATAATAAAATATCTTCAGATCCAACTAATAATTACTATCTATATATATGTTCGCTATTCACTTATTCACAAAAAACATTCAGATATTCGCAAAAGACGTTTTATGGAAAACTATGGAAATTTCGAAATAGGAAATTTATAAATAGGAACGATTATAAATTAGATATGTAGTATTGTGCTTATTCGAAATTTAAACATTTGAAATAGGGATTTGTATAGATATTTTCGCAACTTAAAAAATCCGAAAAAGAGAACATTTGAAAATAACACATTCAAAATAGAAACATATTCGAAATATGAATGTTTATAAATAAAATTGTTTCGAAATTGGAACATGTGGAAAATTCGAAATAGCGAAAATTAGAAATGTGAATTTTCGCAATTTAGCGGTATAAATAGAAAATTTCTAAATTGGGATTTTCTAACCGGAGATTGCATACCACCAAATTTTGGGGTAGATCCAGAACTATGTTTGCCATATATTTACTCGCGTAGCGTATTTACGCATGCGTACCTTATATACACTCACCTTGGCACACCACTTGAATGTACGTATTTTGTCAAGATACGCTTTTCAAACCCTAACTTAACTCTTGGCAATGTAACCGCAGTGATCCGCACACGTACGTATGGGCAACGCGTATTTACGCAGCTAAGCACGCCCATACTGTACACTTTAAATACAAACCCCCGCCTACTTAACATATTTCAGACGTATTTTGGACTCACGTAAAATTGGCACGCCCACACGTATTTACGTGACACATACGTGAATGGCCCATACATTTACAATTACGCTACGTTACTGAGCGTATTTTCTATGGTGCGCATGCACAGTACTTACCAAAAGGCGATTTTACGTCTCTGCCACGCGTAAATTCGCTCACAAGCGTTGTTCTGGATCTGGCCCATTATCCCAATTATCCATTATCTCCACTAGCTATATTGCAAAGTTATATATTTTATAAGAAATGTGAAAGAAGACAATACTGCTAGCGCTTCTCCCCAAGCAGCAGCTATATACTGTGTAGGGATGTTTAACCCTTCACCCCCTAACTCCAGGACCCGTATAAACAAATCCTGGATGGAACTATAACGTAAATACAGTACACAAATAGCGCTCAAGGTTCATAGGGTATCACAATCTACTTTCAAGTCCTTAAGTATAACTGCAAGGATGATATATGTGAACTTATACGATGTAAAATATATTATAATAAGTGTCCAGACCTTCCTCGAGCAGTTCTTTAAAGTCCCCAACTTTTTTTACCTTTTCGAGGACTGGATAGAAGCTCTCAGGATTCAACCTTCCAAAGTATTTTTCTCCTTAGGTCCAGGCTTTCATTTACCGCATCCTCTCCATATGTTACCAGAATGAAAGAAAATATAGAATAGTGTAATACGTTCACACAACGAAATGCTTTCTCTTATAGATAAATGCACTCACAATTTATATATCTTGAAGGTATGGCCTAGCATAAGTTCTTTATTCCGCAGCCTCAGGACGTCTTCAGTATTCGTCTCTCCTCCTCTCTCCCGTTCCCCCCTCCTCGCCAGACAGCAGAGCTCAGGGAGAAAGCACAGACAGGGGAACACAGAGACCCTCGTGCAGTACGACAACCTTGGAAAGGAGAACACACAGGCGATCTTACACTCACCCACTCCTCCTCTTGTATTAAAACCAATAATAAAGGATCCTTCCTAAATGAATAACTTCCTTCTTCTGTTGTCCTTATTTCATATCTTTTCTCATTTGGAAGCAGTGCATCTTTGGAGTTTCATGAAGCTGTGTCAAACTGTGCTGCTAGGCACATGTGCACCTCATTAATCTCCTGTCCAGCTTGCTCATATCATCCAGCGATGATATGAGCAAGCTGGACAGGAGATTAATGAGGTGCACATGTGCCTAGCAGCACAGTTTGACACAGCTTCATGAAACTCCAAAGATGCACTGCTTCCAAATGAGAAAAGATATGAAATAAGGACAACAGAAGAAGGAAGTTATTCATTTAGGAAGGATCCTTTATTATTGGTTTTAATACAAGAGGAGGAGTGGGTGAGTGTAAGATCGCCTGTGTGTTTTCCTTTCCAAGGTTGACGTACTTCACGAGGGTCTCTGTGTTCCCCTGTCTGTGCTTTCTCCCTGAGCTCTGCTGTCTGGCGAGGAGGGGGGAACGGGAGAGAGGAGGAGAGACGAATACTGAAGACGTCCTGAGGCTGCGGAATAAAGAACTTATGCTAAGCCATACCTTCAAGATAAATAAATTGTGAGTGCATTTGTCTATAAGAGAAAGCATTTCGTTGTATGAACGTATTACACTATTCTATATTTTCTTTCATTCTGGTGAACATATGGAGAGGATGCGGTAAATGAAAGCCTGGACCTAAGGAGAAAAATACTTTGGAAGGTTGAATCCTGAGAGCTTCTATCCAGTCCTCGAAAAGGTAAAAAAAGTTGGGGACTTTAAAGAACTGCTCGAGGAAAGTCTGGACACTTATTATAATATATTATACATCGTATAAGTTCACATATATCATCCTTGCAGTTATACTTAAGGACTTGAAAGTAGATTGTGATACCCTATGAACCTTGAGCGCTATTTGTGTACTGTATTTACGTTATAGTTCCATCCAGGATTTGTTTATACGGGTCCTGGAGTTAGGGGGTGAAGGGTTAAACATCCCTACACAGTATATAGCTGCTGCTTGGGGAGAAGCGCTAGCAGTATTGTCTTCTTTCACATTTCTTGAAATAGGCAAAGTGTTTGGTTTCATGTGCAGACTCACCGGTTGTACTTTTAATCGTCCAACATCAGTCTTTCCTTTTGCCCAGAGTTTGACAGGGATTCCTAGTTCAGACCAGTCTTCCACAGTGCGGTGATCCTGATGGAGTTTTCCTTCTTTGCCGTTGGTTGTACTAAGAAACAAAAGCACTGCTCCAGCAACTTGGGAGCATTGATCAGTGGTCAGGGGTGTGGAGAAAACAATACCATTCAGAGTATACTTAATAGAGGCTTGCAGTTTAGCTACTGTGCATCCATAGAAAATACGCTCAGTAACGTAGCGTAATTGTAAATGTATGGGCCATTCACGTATGTGTCACGTAAATACGTGTGGGCGTGCCAATTTTACGTGAGTCCAAAATACAATACGAATATGTTAAGTAGGCGGGGGTTTGTATTTAAAGTGTACAGTATGGGCGTGCTTAGCTGCGTAAATACG
>WWET01000587.1:617432-629549 GCA_011038615.1 Limnodynastes dumerilii
TTGCATTCTCCGTTACCCTTGTTCCTGGTGTTACCCCCTTGCTTTCCTGTTATCCTCTTGCCTGTGTGTTTGTCTGACCCCCCTGTGTGGTGAGGTGCGCGGCGTGGGTAGTTTACTACTCCCGCGGGCGGCCTCAGCCCTGGACAGGCCCCGGTCTCCTTTCATCTCCGGAAGAGTGAGTGCGTGTGTTTAAGATCTCACATTGCCTCGGCCTGCCAGGCGTGTGTTGTTATCTGCCACGTGTGTTTGTTTCTCCTGCTTTTGCCATCGTGCAGTGAGTTTTGCCACCAGCTCTTGTTCCGCTGTGTAGTTCTATCTCCAGTGTGTGTGTTGCTGTGTGTCACCAGCTTGTATTACCGCTGTGTAGTTTCATCTCCAGTGTGTTCGCTGTGTGTGTCTGCCACTGGCTTGTTTTCGTCAGTGTGTATTGTTAGAGCGTAGCTCCACTGTTATTCCAGCCTGCAGTGTGTTTTAGGTAGACTTACCATCTGTCTCACCTAGTGGTATTACCACCTCTGTTAGAGCAGTTGCTCCACTGTTATTCCAGCTTGCAGTGTCAGGTAGACTTGTCATCTGTCTCCCCTGCTAGTACGTGTAACACCTCAGTACTTTCTTGGTGTCCCTCTGGGACTTGTAGTGCGGTTACTCAGAGGCCTGCTGCTGAGTATAGGAGGTAGCCCGGTTACAGCTAGGGTTAGCCTTATACTACTCATGGTTCCCCTGCTAGTGGGTTCCCATTTCCACCCAGCAATCTGTGTTTATATACTTTGCATTACTATTGTACTGTTTACAAGGGTACCAGCATTATTTGTAATAAACCTTACTGTTTTTGAGAGCACAGTTATCTTGTCTAAGTGTTATCTTGTATGCGAGTGTACTTGTGAGTACTTGGGTTCCAGTCAGCCTAAGCCACGCTGCAGTTCCCCTTTGGGACGATCACCAGGGGCACGACCTGTCAGCCCAGCAGCCCAGACTATCCTCACCACTAGAGGCTCTAGTGAACACCTGGTGTCTGACATAGACTCCGGGCCCCTGGTGAGAATCCCTTTGGCCGACTGTAACAGCCAGGAGACCTCACATGGAGCCAATACAACCATCACAACAATGTCCATAAACTGCAATAAAATGGGACATTAGGAGCTTCTCTAAGGAGCACATAAAGAAAGGGATATATGTAGACCTCTTTTGCCTTACGCATGAGGGAAAGAAGTCTCTAGCGGCAGCAACGGCAAAAGGAGGGATTGGGGAAGTTGCATTTAAGACATTTGCTAGGTGGGTAACTGGTTTTTCAGTATTTGCGGTGTGTTATATACAACATCATCCAGAGCAATATGAAGAGTTGTGAGGGTTTTTGCATTTGGTTCAGGACATGCAGGCTACAACGAAGACTTGGTTATGGCGCAGCTATGATGAGAGTTTTAGGAAGCGCTATGATGGTGCGGCGGCTATTGATTTTTCAGTAAAGGACATGGAGGTGTGGATGCGGGTTTCACAACTGCCCAAAGTAGGGGGAATTGATAGTCAGCTTTTTCGTAAGACACAGCAATTTAAAGTCCAACCTTCAGCTTCAGCCCGCGGGAAGTGCTACACTTTCAAGAGCTCCCGCTGCACTAGAGGAAACATGTGCAAGTACAGACACTCTTGCTCTAGATGCAGTTGTTTACACCCCTCAAAAGATTGCCATACCAACTTTGGAAACGCCGGTAGGGGTGGAAATAGTGCCCGGACTCCTATGCAACGCCCCGTCCCCAATTCTAACCAATAAATTGCGGCCCTGATTGAATAAGTATCCGCTTAAAGTGGCCGCTGCATTGTTATGGGAAGGTTTTAGTTTCGGTTTTAAGCTGCCAGTTGAGGCTTATGTTTGCGCAGATTGCCCAAATAACCTCCAGTTGGCTAGGCAGATGCCGGAGGTAGTTTGGGAAAAGGTGAGCAGCGAAATAGCAAAAGGGCGTATGATCGGGACTTTCTTGGAGCCTCCAATAAATGGCTTGGTGATTTACCCCATAGGAGTAGTTCCAAAAAAGGTGCCTGGAAAGTTTCGCTTAATACAACATTTGTCCCATCCTGAAGGATCATCGGTTAATGATGCGATTGACCCATCATCTTGTAGTGTTAAATACCAATCTTTCGATGAAGCACTGGAAATGGTGCGCGGCCAAGACAAAGGGGCTCTAATGGCTAAATTAGACATTGAGTCTGCATTTAGTCTTCTACCGTTGCACCCTGATTCATTTAGGTTGATGGATTTTAAGCTTCCTTAAGGGTTCTTTGTGGATCCGTGTTTGCCTATGGGGTGCTCCATTTCCTGTGCTCTTTTTGAAACGTTTAGCTCCTTTTTACACTGGTGTGTCGCAGAGCATACAGGTTATGGCTCAATTGCTCATTATCTCAATGATTTTCTTTTTTGTTGGCCGGGCTGCAGCTGAGGTGTGTAGACAAATTCTGGTTTCAGCTCAGCATCTATTTGCTCAATTTGGAGTCCCGATAGCTGCTGACAAGACTGAGGGGCCAACAACTTGTCTCTCTTTCCTTAGAAGTTGATACTGAGGAAGAGAAGTGTCGTACCGGAGGATAAGGTGCAGCGCCTGTGTTTGGCACTGTTGGACCTGCGATGGTGGAAGAAAGCAATTCTTAAGAAGGTACAATCTCTCTTGGGATTGCTTAATTTCGCATGTAAAGTGATCCCCATGGGGAGGGTTTTTCGCGGCGCCTTGAAAGAGCTACGGCGGGTGTTAAGAAATCTCATCATTTTGTTGCCTAGTCAGTGGCTATTCGGGAGGACATGGGAATCTGGATCCACTTCCTTCAAAATTTCAATGGGGCACGCATCTGGCAGCTGCCAGTAGCCTCTAACCAAGAACTAGAGTAATACACCGATGCCTCTTATTCAAAAGGTTTCGGTGATTATTTTAGGGGTGAATGGTGTGCAGCCCCCTGGCCTAGGGCATGGATAGCAAGTGGTCTCACTGCTAACTTGATGGTGCTGGAGCTCTTTCCGATTGTTGTCACCATTGAACTGTGGAAGGATAGTTTGAGAAATAAACTTAGCACAAACAATCTGCGCCTAAACCGTGACTAAAATATATAAAATATATATGTAAAAAAGCGTTTTGTGTAAATTAACACAATATTATATTTGAGGCTGCTGTCCTACAACGGGTCTGGGCCCGAAAGGGAATATATTATAGAGAAAAAAAATGGTAGTAGGTAGCGCCAAAAAATATAAATGACTCCTTGAAACTGTGAAGCATAAAATTAATAATTTATTAATAACAAACACATAAAAATGATAAAATATAATATGCTAAGCCACGTGGACATGTGAAAAGTCCACTCAAATGAATGAAAACCCACTAAATGGTCTCCTGAAGAAGAAAGTTCTTGATGGAATAGTAGACTCACAGGGTACCCTGGTTAGTTGATGTGAATATAAATTGGATAATAGATGCTGAAGAGATGAGTTCCGTTATTTCTATTTGACTGTAAACTGTGCAAACCGGTAAAAATCTGTAGCCTGGGGGGGGGGGGTATGGAATGCAAATAGGAAAAATAGGAAAAACTCACAGTTGGTTGATTATAGAATATAGGCAATGACGATGCACATAAAGTGCTGAATGATGTGGTTGATGGAAACAACAGCCCGTTCCGCACAGAGCCGGATAAGCTGGTAACGGACGATTTTGCAGCCGAGTGGAGGAACAAGCAGACGGCTGATGTAATGTAGACAGGCTCCGGGGCCACACAGAGCCAAATAAACAGTGGCTGGAGTCAAGCAAACGGTGATTGAAGGTTCTTACAGCCAGGGACGCGGATGCACTGGTGTCCTGGTGGGTCTGTGGTGTTCAGCAAACAGATCTCACCACAACAGGATCGCTGTGTGCACCTTTAGCAATTCGATGTGTGGACAGGTTAGATGTATAAGTGTCTGTGGACACTGAGCCTGATGAGCGGTGCACTGAGCCAGAGCCGGAGCAGCAGACGAGCGGATCTCACCTCCAGCAGAGAGGCTGATACACCTGTGGCAGACAAGCTGTATATCGATGTCCTAATCCAATCGAGATCAGCTGGAGAATTTAGATGTAGAGAGGTAGGTACGTGGCTAGAAGATCCATATGCGTTTCACCGCTCTGCAGTGATTTCATCAGAGGGATTTTCTGGCGCCAGCGACTACCATTTTTTTCTCTATAGTTTGAGAAATAGAAATACAGGTTTTTTTTGGTGCGACAACCTGGGTGTGGTCCGGTCCATCAATAGGCAAAGAGCATCCTCTCCGCTGCCAGTGAACTTGCTGCGTAAGCTAGTTCTAAGTTGCCTTTAGCACAATATCCAGTTTCGGACACGGCATGTGCCTGGGGTGGATAACAAAATCGCTAATGCACTTTCCAGGTTTAATTGGCAAAGATTTGGTGAAGTGGTGCCTCAGGCTAGCTCTTGGGGCTTATCCTGCCCATCTTATCTTTGGCAGGTCGCGCTGCAGGGTTGCAAGATTTAGCCAACAGTTCCTTGGCCCCTTCCACTTTGAACACATATAAGAAGGCTTGGGGTGAGTGGACTCATTTTATAGGTTTGAAGGATGCATATGGCAAGGCTACGGAAGCGCTGCTATTAGAATTTTTGTGGCAGGAGTATTCTCGGGGACGATCAAAGGTTTCCATGGGCTCTTGCCTGGCTGGTCTTTCTTACTTCACGAGGCTATATGGTGACATAGATTTCACTAGGTCATTCATAGTAAGCCACATTTTGAAAGGGTGATCTAGGACGAGGCCGGTTTAGGAGGACATTAGGCGGCCTATCGATATTGCGTTATTGGAGCGCCTGGTTTCAGTGGTCGCCAATGTTGCATCTGACAATTTCGAGTGCAGTTTATTTAGAGTCGCCTTCTTGTGGGCTTACTTTGGAGCCTTTCGAGTTTGCAAGTTGGTGGCGACGGGTAAGACAGCAAAGAATTCAGGTATGCTTCGGCGCAATGTAGTTTTATCACAGGCCAGCGTATCGTGTAAAATTCATTGTTCCAAGGTTGACCAGAGAGGCAAGGGCCATTGGGTAGTCATGCTGCCTAATGCTAATGTGTCTGTTTGTCCGCTAGCGCTGGCTAGGCAGTTCTTGGCAGCGCACCCCCCAACTTCTGAGAATTGGCTTGTTCACAGGGATCGGAGTCACCTTTACGCGCTATCAGTTTGCATTTGTGTTTAAGTGTTGTGTGAAGGAGTTGGGTCTTGATGAATCGCTTTTCGGGACTCACACCTTTAGAATAGGGGCTGCCACTTTGCTGACTCCATTATGGCCTTGGGACGGTGGAAGTCGCAAGCCTATCGTAAGTATATAAGACTGCATAAATAAGTTTAGTTAATAAGTAGTTGGGAGTGAAAAACAGTTGTGGGCAAGCCTAGACTTTGGTTGCTTGCTTAACAAGGGCTTCTGAGGCCTTTTCTTCAATTTTTCCCTTTAGTAAGGCACCAGATTGGCATAAGGTGACCTTGGGGGTTTTGGAAGTTGTTCACCTCTGACGGGTCTTGCTCAGGGCCTGGTTTGGCTCCTCCCCCTTCCTTCCTGTTTTCCCACTCAATTGCGGGTATCTCTTTAATATTGTATGCTTTGATAATAGGTAAAGGTTGTAACGTGTTATTCATGTCTGTTTAGAGGCTTAGGCAGGGAAGGGGCAGCTGGTTAAGTACGCCGAGTTAATACATTTTTCTTTCCTTATTTGTCACAAGTATGCAAATGTCACAACGCCAGGTGTGGATTGCAGGCCATTCCTTTATTTACTGGGCTGGGCTGCATTTTAATTTCCACCGTGAGCAGTTCCTGGCTTTCCCTGGGTACATTAGATGGTTGGGAGTCAGGGGTTTGAAATGGGCTGGTCTTTGGAAGCATTTGGGTAAATCAGTACGTAGCTTTGGTGTTCCCGATACCTTAGTATTTCATCTAGGGGGTAATGACCTGACATCGAGGGAGTCATGTGACCTATTTTGGGCCATCAAACGGGATCTGTCTGCAATTCAGAAGAAATGGCCAGCAATGTCTCTGTTCTGGTCTCACATAATTTCGAGAAGGGAATGGTGGGGGGCCGTCTCCATAAAAAAGGTAGAGAAGAGCAGGAAGAAGTTAAATGCTGCTGTGGCACGGTTTATGAGGGCAATAGGTGGTCTGTCCATTCCTCATGTTGAGATTAATTTTGATAAGCTTGATTTATATAGGGCAGACGGGGTTCATCTGTCCCAAGCTGGGGCGGAAATTTTTATTTCAAATTTGTTAAGGGCTCTGTCAGTGGTCTGATGGGGTGGCGGGCGTGGGCGCTGGAGGACGCCCTTGTTTGGCAGCACCAATGGGTGCCAGGTCTTGTATTTGGCGCATAGCGACAGGAATTCTGTTGTGTTGGGAGATTATTATATGAGGCACCAACTGTTAGCATGCAAATGGAAAGTCAGTCCTGTTGGCTGAATTCCGGTTTTAGTGTCACCCTAATTGTTAATGAGGTGTGGCATCTGATTTACAGGTGTGTTCGTTTAGTTTGTTTATCCCAGTAGCGCCCAATTGTATTATAGTTGGAATAGTTTATAGTTATGGGTAGCCTGACCTCCATTGCTTCTATGGCCACCTTCTCAGCCCAAAACTAAATTTTATAGTCTTCAATTCATATTGGGAATATTGGGGAGACTGGAGACTCACAATGGGAAATATTTTTTCTCATCATTTTGATGGGCTTTTGACTAGTATAACAATAGATGTGTTCAAATTACATTAAGTTCAATTTTAAAAGTGGGTATTCATTAAGTAAAATAAACATACATCTGAATAATAGGCAAAACTTTATTTAATACTACAGCATGAAGGGTTAATATAGAACTCATATTTTTGAATAATTAGCAATTTTAAGCACCTAAACGGCTGACTAAATCACACAGAGACAGATTTCCAAACCACAGTAAAGTTTGGCAACCCAAATATCCTCTCAGTGTTACATAATGCTTTCAGAGAAATAAAATTAGCCTTACTGAAACGGGCAAAAACGCCAGTAAAAATATTCAGTGGTATGAGTCAAATCATTAAGGGATAGATTTGTGTAAGACAAATAATTTCAATTCATTGTGGAAGGAACAAATTATTGTTGAGGTCGTAAACAATAGTTGAGTTATTTTAACAGTTATAATGTCTTTGCATTTTACTTGTATATCATACATTTAATAATTACTTGGATGGCAAGGAGTGCTCATGCTCAGCAAGTATAGGGGAAAATGCATGTTAAAAGTGTAAACATTCCACAATGTATTAGAAACGTTCTAAAAGCTCCCCTGCAGCATAATGCAAGAGGAAGTTATAGAGTATTGCCACACTGCATTACTTTTATTATTTATTGTCAGGATAAAATTTAAAAAGTTGTGATAAGAGAAGCGCTGGAATATTAAATGAGCAATGAATAAAAATAAAGAACAGTGAAAATCTTAATGATAAACTTGCAATTAAACATATGCCAATAAACTCATCGATAGTGAAAATGAATGAATAGTAACCAGGTATACAAAACGGATATGTGTCAATCAAATATTCTGACCTAGTGAAGGCACACAGGGATGAGTTCAATCGATATTCAGGGTGATAGAAAGGTGATAAAAGGTTCTTGATGTAATCGTCCCCCTCCAATACTTCGGTCTCCCACAATGGATTGAAGAAAAGCAACAAAGACAAAAACACACAGATAAAAAAGGGGATTAAATCGGAATGGTGATATAAATAGTAATAAAATAGATGGTATAAAATGGGTCTATTGCATGAGTGTCCTATTAAACTAAAGGGAAAAGGCAGTATCAGGGAATGACCCCCAATACATTAAAACCTCAAATACCAATGCATGACAGCCAAAGTAAACGTATTAAATTTTTACTGGGTAAGATGCAGGAATAAATAAAAAGATACAAAAAGATAATATAAATAAGAAATATGATGGGCACAGGGTAACAATCGGAACTCCCCTACCCCGGTAACTGAAGAGTCTAGTGGTGGACTTGGACCGGACGCCCGTGGGGACGTCCACGCCGCGGGGATCAACTCCAAACCTCCGGAGGCACAAGGAGACGCCAAATGATGATGGAATGGAATGTGCATCCAACAACTCGGCTGGAGACCTGCAGACACCGGGTGGGTGATTCCGACAGAAGACACCTGGCTCTGAATCACTTGACGCGTTTCGGATCTACCGTCCTTTCAAAAAAGTTTTTGAGAAAGGACGGTAGATCTATATTTATATTATCTTTTTGTATCTTTGTATTTATTCCTGCATCTCACCCAGTAAAGTTTTAATATGTTTACTTTTGCTGTCATGCATTGGTATTTGAGGTTTTAATGTATCGGGGGTCATTCCCTGATACTGCCTTTTCCCTTTAGTTTAATAGGACGCTCATGCATTAGACCCATTATATATCATCTATTTTATTACTATTTATATCACATTCCGATTTAATCCCCTTTTTTATCTGTGTGTTTTTGTCTTTGTTGTTTTTCTTCAATCCATTGTGGGAGACCGAAGTATTGGAGGAGGACCATTACATCAAGAACTTTTTATCAGAACTTTCTATCACTCTGAATATCGATTGAACTCATCCCTGTGTGCCGTCACTAGGTCAGAATATTTGATGGACACATATCACGTTTTGTATACCTGGTTACTATTCATTCATTTTCACTATCGATGAGTTTATTGGCATATGTTTTATTGCAAGTTTATCATTAAGATTTTCTCTGTTCTTTATTTTTATTCATTGCTCATTTAATAATCCAGCGCTTCTCTTATCACAACTTTTTATATTGCATTGTGTTGGGGTGTAGGACCCCTCCGTGATTTGAGCTGCTGCGGAATAGGTGTAGCACTTTTAAAGTGGTATTCTTATTTTTTTCCTGTGTTTATTTATTATCAGGAACCCGGACCACCTACTTCAGAATCCCTGACTTGGAAACCCAAATTTACAATTACCTGGGTGCCTAGCAACTTAAAACCACACTAATATTCTAGCACCACCCTCCTCTATTATGGTAAATCTCACCCCACGTTTTTAAAGGTTAACGCGAACCTATCAACAAAGTATGACAGACTTAGCAGAAACTATCACCCCGTGACCTTATTCCTATAAATCCCCCTGGATTAATAACCTCAGTTATTGAAATAATCACCTCGTAAGTTATTTCCCTTATCAGTTACAGTAGCCAAAAGCAGTAGTTTTCTTCAGAGAGTAGGGCTTTCAGAACAAATATGAATAACACAAAAATAAATGAAAGATTCTACAAAAAGGTACAATGTTTATTACATATAACAAAAGGATATTTAACAATAAAAGGTTACAATAAAAGATTAAACAGAATAAAAGTCATACAAGCAATGTAAAACAAAAGGGAACAAAACAGAAAATAATCACCTGTGTTGATTACTTCTTTGCTAGGGGCTTAGCAGAAACGATGGATGCTTTGATCCTAGATCCAAATCTCTGTGTCCCTTCTAGATGTTACTCGGATGCACCCCCCTGGGGTGCTGGAATCTCTTGTCTGTATTGTCCCTTTTGAAGACAGTTAACGTGTGAATGGTATCAGACAATTTCCTTTCTCTGCTTGACTCCTAGAGGGACATTTGGCTATTCAGCCAGACCCCTGGGTGAGAAGACAAATGTCCTCAGTAAATGTCTTTGTTCCCAACAATAATTAACAAGTATGTAGTGAAATATTGTACATTTCAGATATTAATCATAACTGTTCCTGACATTTATCAATAGATTTTTTTATATATCCACACTCTCAAACTTATAGTCTGTACTACAGTAGGATTTGATATTTGAGGGTTAGTGCTACATAACATAAAATGAACCAGCAAGGCAAAAGCAGGGTTGTCGACTCATCCGGGAGACTCCCGAAATTCCCAGGAGAGCTGGCAAATCTCCTGCATGCCCCGACCCCCAAACAATCACCCATGTAATCCCTAGAGTTACTAGGAATGTGCAGGACTTGATGATGTCATCAAGTCCTACCCATCCCCTTTAACACCTGAGATCAAGATGGTGACTGACAGGAAGCTAGGCTTAATGATGTGATTTGCATAAATAGCATCATTAAACCCCACCCCCTAGCAGTAATCTATGACCTGGGTAAAAGTGCTCCGTAGTCTGTATCATCCAGACACACAATAATGTTAGTCCCAAAACTAAGGGCCAGATTTACTAAGCTGCGGGTTTGGAAAAGTGTAGATGTTGCCTATAGCAAACAATCAGATTGTAACTCTCACTTTCCTATTACATACTAGAGAATCTCAGCTAGAATCTGATTGGTTGCTATGGGCAACATCTCCACTGTTCCAAACCCGCAGCTTAGTAAATCTGGCCCTAAAGGTTTATTGGGTATGGAAAGAGGAAATGTATTGGAATTTGGAGAGGTCTAATTATTAACACTTCCGAATACAGCAAATAAATGTACTGCAATAGTAAACCAAACACTTGTCAAAGGTGGTTTATATGTTCTTTTTTTGGTTTATGGTTGCTCTGGAAATAAAATGGAAAACAATATTTATAACTGTAGTGTGATTTAAAAATTTAAAAAACTAGGGACACCAAGAGGTAATTGCCCTGATTGACACCTAAGAAGACTGCACGTAAGACCTGATTCAGAACTACGTACGCATGTAACTTAAGAATATTAAGTAAATAGTAAGTGATTTTTAACTGTGCATGTGCAGTAACCATTTGCGTATGGATCTTACTAATGGAAATCGCATTCTTAAAATTCTGTTCTGAAATTACCTGCATCCTCATAATATAAGAAGACTGGGAGGATCACGGAATTCTAATTATATTTCAAGGCGTGGTTATTAACTTGCGTGCTGAACTTATGAACATATACATGCGGATCTTAAGGTAGCTTTTCTGTTGCGGAAGTTGTTAGGTTTTATATTGATCACTGAACTTAAGTAAACACGACTTATTAGAGTGTTATTTAGTGTTGAAAAAAAAAACCACCGTTTGAGAGAGCTTTCTAGCAGACAAGGTAAAAATGTTTAGATACATGTTTTATTATGTTTTACTTAAAAAATATATACATAGTTATTTTAATAATTTTTTTTTAAATGAAAATAAGGTTTATGGACTCCGGTTTGGTAAAGGCTAAAATTAGTCACAAATGTCAATGTATGTTTTGTTAGACTTTGGCCAATTTCTTTTTAAAAAAGATCTTTTCTTTGTGTGAAGTCTTTCAATCATAAAAAGTTATTGGGGTATCATTGGAATACAACAACTTTTTCAATTCTTGAAAGGTTTTTTAAGGAACATATGAAAGCTGTAAACACTTGACTGTTTATCTGCACTAATGTGTTTGTGTTAAAGTTGTAATCTCAATTTAAAGTAAGTGTTATATGTTATTTTGAAATAAAAATATCGGCCTGGATTCAGAGCTGTGCTTCCATCATTTTTTCAAACGGAAGCGCAGTAAAAATGAGCACTATACCCTATGGGCAGTGTCAGAATTATCGTGACACTGCCCAAAGAGTATAAGTATACCCCAATGACAGTGAAACTGTCATTAGCGCCGGGATGTCCTGGATGTGCAGGACATAGTTAGCGACGTTCTATCAGGATATTTTTTTGCTGAGGCCAAGCAGGTAAGTATGTTTTTATAAAAAATTTTAGGTACTTTTTGGCCATTTTTTTTAGAATTTTTAGGTGGGCACTATAATGATTTATTTTTATTACAGGGACATGTATATTGCGCAGCGGGCCCTGGATAGCAGGGCATGCGGGCGCTTGTGGTTCTCCAAGCACCAGCATGCCATGACATACATGGGCATGCTGGTGCTTGTAGTTCTACAAGCATCAGCATGCCCTGTAGGAAAGTTAAGCATAAGGGGGTCTTGGCGCTGGTACTGCAGCTAACAGTCCTCCTCCGTGGGGTAAGCTACCTGGACCCCAACAAAATAAAAGAACCAAAAACAAATATAGGGGAGTCAGTCCCCGGTTAGAAAAAGCGATTTTCGAAAATTTCTATTCATACCGCTAAATAACGAAAGTATATATTTCGATTGCGCTCGATTGCAAATATTCTCAATTGCGAAACATCTCTACAGCGAATATTCTCGATTTCGAATAA